>JAESHU010000087.1:263756-314312 GCA_017639245.1 Myiopsitta monachus | reverse complement strand
CAAGTCAAGTCTGTGCCTGGAGGTTTTTATTCTGGTCTAGTTTGTGCCTTGAGGTTTTTATTCTGGTCTAGTCTGTGCCTGGAGGTCTTTATTCTGGTCCCGTCTTTGCCTGGAGGTCTTTATTCTGGTCCAGTCTTTGCCAGGAGATATTTTGTCTAGGCTAGTCTGTGCCTGGAGGTTTTTATTCTGGTCCAGTCTGTACCAGGAGATATTTTGTCTCGTCTAGTCTGTGCCTGGAGGTTTTTAGTATACTCTAGTCTGTGCCTGGAGGTTTTTATTCTTTTCCAGTCTGTGAAAGGAAATATTTTGTCTAGGCTAGTCTGTGCCTGGAGGTTTTTATTCTGGTCCAGTCTGTGCCAGGAGATATTTTGTCTAGGCTAGTCTGTGCCTGGAGGTTTTTAGTATACTCTAGTCTGTGCCTGGAGGTTTTTATTCTTATCTTATCTGTGCCTGGGGTTTCTTAGTCTCATCTTGTCTGTGCCTGGAGGTTTTTAGTCTTGTCTAGGGTAGTGTGTGCCTGGAGGTTTTTATTCTGGTCTAGTCTGTGCCTGGAGGTTTTTATTCTGGTCTAGTCTGTGCCTGGAGGTCTGTATTCTGGTCCAGTCTGTGCCAGGAGCGATTTTGTCTAGGCTAGTCTGTGCCTGGAGGTTTCTACACACGTCTAGTCTGTGCCTGGAGGTTTTTAGTCTCGTCTAGTCTGTTCCTGGAGCTCTTTTGTCTCGTCTAGTCTGTGCCAGGAGCTTTTTAGTGTCGTCTAGTCTGTGCCTGGTGCTTTTTATTCTAGTCAAGTCAAGTCTGTGCCTGGAGGTTTTTATTCTGGTCTAGTCTGTGCCTGGAGGTATTTATTCAGGTCTAGTCTGTGCCTGGAGGTCTTTATTCTTTTCCAGTCTGTGAAAGGAAATATTTTGTCTCGTCTAGTCTGTGCCTGGAGGCTTTTAGTCTCGTCTAGTCTGTGCCTGGAGGTTTTTAGTCTCGTCTAGTCTGTGCCTTTAGGTTTTTAGTCTAGTCAAGTCAAGTCTGTGCCTGGAGGTTTTTATTCTGGTCTAGTTTGTGCCTTGAGGTTTTTATTCTGGTCTAGTCTGTGCCTGGAGGTCTTTATTCTGGTCCAGTCTTTGCCTGGAGGTCTTTATTCCGGTCCAGTCTTTGCTAGGAGATATTTTGTCTAGGCTAGTCTGTGCCTGGAGGTTTCTAGTCTCGTCTAGTCTGTGCCTGGAGGTTTTTAGTCTCGTCAAGTCTGTGCCTGTAGGTTTCTAGTCTCGTCTAGTCTGTGCCTGGAGGTTTTTAGTCTCCTCTAGTCTGTGCCTGGAGGTTTTTAGTCTAGTCAAGTCAAGTCTGTGCCTGGAGGTTTTTATTCTGGTCTAGTTTGTGCCTTGAGGTTTTTATTCTGGTCTAGTCTGTGCCTGGAGGTCTTTATTCTGGTCCCGTCTTTGCCTGGAGGTCTTTATTCTGGTCCAGTCTTTGCCAGGAGATATTTTGTCTAGGCTAGTCTGTGCCTGGAGGTTTTTATTCTGGTCCAGTCTGTGCCAGGAGATATTTTGTCTCGTCTAGTCTGTGCCTGGAGGTTTTTATTCTTTTCCAGTCTGTGAAAGGAAATATTTTGTCTAGGCTAGTCTGTGCCTGGAGGTTTTTATTCTGGTCCAGTCTGTGCCAGGAGATATTTTGTCTAGGCTAGTCTGTGCCTGGAGGTTTTTAGTCTCGTCTAGTCTGTGCCTGGAGGTTTTTAGTCTAGTCAAGTTAAGTCTGTGCCTGGAGGTCTTTATTCTGGTCCAGTCTTTGCCTGGAGGTCTTTATTCTGGTCCAGTCTTTGCCAGGAGATATTTTGTCTGTGCTAGTCTGTGCCTGTAGGTTTCTAGTCTCGTCTAGTCTGTGCCTGGAGGTTTTTAGTCTCGTCTAGTCTGTGCCTGGAGGTTTTTAGTCTCGTCTAGTCTGTGCCTGTAGGTTTTTAGTCTCGTCTAGTCTGTGCCTGGAGGTTTTTAGTCTCCTCTAGTCTGTGCCTGGAGGTTTTTAGTCTAGTCAAGTCAAGTCTGTGCCTGGAGGTTTTTAGTCTAGTCAAGTCAAGTCTGTGCCTGGAGGTTTTTATTCTGGTCTAGTTTGTGCCTTGAGGTTTTTATTCTGGTCTAGTCTGTGCCTGGACGTCTTTATTCAGTTCCAGTCTGTGCCAGGAAATATTTTGTCTAGGCTAGCCTGTGCCTGTAGGTTTCTAGTCTCGTCTAGTCTGTGCCTGGAGGTTTTTAGTCTCGTCTAGTCTGTGCCTGGAGGTTTTTAGTCTCGTCTAGTCTGTGCCTGGAGGTTTTTAGTCTCCTCTAGTCTGTGCCTGGAGGTTTTTAGTCTAGTCAAGTCAAGTCTGTGCCTGGAGGTTTTTAGTCTAGTCAAGTCAAGTCTGTGCCTGGAGGGTTTTATTCTGGTCTAGTCTGTGCCTTGAAGTTTTTATTCTGGTCTAGTCTGTGCCTGGATGTCTTTATTCAGGTCCAGTCTGTGCCAGGAAATATTTTGTCTAGGCTAGCCTGTGCCTGTAGGTTTCTAGTCTCGTCTAGTCTGTGCCTGGAGGTTTTTAGTCTCGTCTAGTCTGTGCCTGGAGGTTTTTAGTCTCGTCTAATCTGTGCCTGTAGGTTTTTAGTCTCCTCTAGTCTGTGCCTGGAGGTTTTTAGTCTAGTCAAGTCAAGTCTGTGCCTGGAGGTTTTTATTCTGGTCTAGTTTGTGCCTTGAGGTTTTTATTCTGGTCTAGTCTGTGCCTGGAGGTCTTTATTCTGGTCCCGTCTTTGCCTGGAGGTCTTTATTCTGGTCCAGTCTTTGCCAGGAGATATTTTGTCTAGGCTAGTCTGTGCCTGGAGGTTTTTATTCTGGTCCAGTCTGTACCAGGAGATATTTTGTCTCGTCTAGTCTGTGCCTGGAGGTTTTTAGTATACTCTAGTCTGTGCCTGGAGGTTTTTATCTTTTCCAGTCTGTGAAAGGAAATATTTTGTCTAGGCTAGTCTGTGCCTGGAGGTTTTTATTCTGGTCCAGTCTGTGCCAGGAGATATTTTGTCTAGGCTAGTCTGTGCCTGGAGGTTTTTAGTATACTCTAGTCTGTGCCTGGAGGTTTTTATTCTTATCTTATCTGTGCCTGGGGTTTCTTAGTCTCATCTTGTCTGTGCCTGGAGGTTTTAGTCTTGTCTAGGGTAGTGTGTGCCTGGAGGTTTTTATTCTGGTCTAGTCTGTGCCTGGAGGTTTTTATTCTGGTCTAGTCTGTGCCTGGAGGTCTGTATTCTGGTCCAGTCTGTGCCAGGAGCGATTTTGTCTAGGCTAGTCTGTGCCTGGAGGTTTCTACACACGTCTAGTCTGTGCCTGGAGGTTTTTAGTCTCGTCTAGTCTGTGCCTGGAGCTCTTTAGTCTCGTCTAGTCTGTGCCAGGAGCTTTTTAGTCTCGTCTAGTCTGTGCCTGGTGCTTTTTAGTCTAGTCAAGTCAAGTCTGTGCCTGGAGGGTTTTATTCTGGTCTAGTCTGTGCCTGGAGGTATTTATTCAGGTCTAGTCTGTGCCTGGAGGTCTTTATTCTTTTCCAGTCTGTGAAAGGAAATATTTTGTCTCGTCTAGTCTGTGCCTGGAGGCTTTTAGTCTCGTCTAGTCTGTGCCTGGAGGTTTTTAGTCTCGTCTAGTCTGTGCCTTTAGGTTTTTAGTCTAGTCAAGTCAAGTCTGTGCCTGGAGGTTTTTATTCTGGTCTAGTTTGTGCCTTGAGGTTTTTATTCTGGTCTAGTCTGTGCCTGGAGGTCTTTATTCTGGTCCAGTCTTTGCCTGGAGGTCTTTATTCCGGTCCAGTCTTTGCTAGGAGATATTTTGTCTAGGCTAGTCTGTGCCTGTAGGTTTCTAGTCTCGTCTAGTCTGTGCCTGGAGGTTTTTAGTCTCGTCTAGTCTGTGCCTGGAGGTTTTTAGTCTCGTCTAGTCTGTGCCTGGAGGTTTTTAGTCTCCTCTAGTCTGTGCCTGGAGGTTTTTAGTCTCGTCTAGTCTGTGCCTGGAGGTTTTTAGTCTAGTCAAGTCAAGTCTGTGCCTGGAGGTTTTTATTCTGGTCTAGTTTGTGCCTTGAGGTTTTTATTCTGGTCTAGTCTGTGCCTGGAGGTCTTTATTCTGGTCCCGTCTTTGCCTGGAGGTCTTTATTCTGGTCCAGTCTTTGCCAGGAGATATTTTGTCTAGGCTAGTCTGTGCCTGGAGGTTTTTATTCTGGTCCAGTCTGTGCCAGGAGATATTTTGTCTCGTCTAGTCTGTGCCTGGAGGTTTTTAGTATACTCTAGTCTGTGCCTGGAGGTTTTTATTCTCTTCCAGTCTGTGAAAGGAAATATTTTGTCTAGGCTAGTCTGTGCCTGGAGGTTTCTAGTCTCGTCTAGTCTGTGCCTGGAGGTTTTTAGTCTCGTCAAGTCTGTGCCTGTAGGTTTCTAGTCTCGTCTAGTCTGTGCCTGGAGGTTTTTAGTCTCCTCTAGTCTGTGCCTGGAGGTTTTTAGTCTAGTCAAGTCAAGTCTGTGCCTGGAGGTTTTTATTCTGGTCTAGTTTGTGCCTTGAGGTTTTTATTCTGGTCTAGTCTGTGCCTGGAGGTCTTTATTCTGGTCCCGTCTTTGCCTGGAGGTCTTTATTCTAGTCCAGTCATTGCCAGGAGATATTTTGTCTAGGCTAGTCTGTGCCTGGAGGTTTTTATTCTGGTCCAGTCTGTGCCAGGAGATATTTTGTCTCGTCTAGTCTGTGCCTGGAGGTTTTTAGTATACTCTAGTCTGTGCCTGGAGGTTTTTATTCTTTTCCAGTCTGTGAAAGGAAATATTTTGTCTAGGCTAGTCTGTGCCTGGAGGTTTTTATTCTGGTCCAGTCTGTGCCAGGAGATATTTTGTCTAGGCTAGTCTGTGCCTGGAGGTTTTTAGTATACTCTAGTCTGTGCCTGGAGGTTTTTATTCTTATCTTATCTGTGCCTGGGGTTTCTTAGTCTCATCTTGTCTGTGCCTGGAGGTTTTTATTCTTGTCTAGGGTAGTGTGTGCCTGGAGGTTTTTATTCTGGTCTAGTCTGTGCCTGGAGGTTTTTATTCTGGTCTAGTCTGTGCCTGGAGGTCTGTATTCTGGTCCAGTCTGTGCCAGGAGCGATTTTGTCTAGGCTAGTCTGTGCCTGGAGGTTTCTACACACGTCTAGTCTGTGCCTGGAGGTTTTTAGTCTCGTCTAGTCTGTTCCTGGAGCTCTTTTGTCTCGTCTAGTCTGTGCCAGGAGCTTTTAGTGTCGTCTAGTCTGTGCCTGGTGCTTTTTAGTCTAGTCAAGTCAAGTCTGTGCCTGGAGGGTTTTATTCTGGTCTAGTCTGTGCCTGGAGGTATTTATTCAGGTCTAGTCTGTGCCTGGAGGTCTCTATTCTTTTCCAGTCTGTGAAAGGAAATATTTTGTCTCGTCTAGTCTGTGCCTGGAGGCTTTTAGTCTCGTCTAGTCTGTGCCTGGAGGTTTTTAGTCTAGTCAAGTCAAGTCTGTGCCTTTAGGTTTTTAGTCTAGTCAAGTCAAGTCTGTGCCTGGAGGTTTTTATTCTGGTCTAGTTTGTGCCTTGAGGTTTTTATTCTGGTCTAGTCTGTGCCTGGAGGTCTTTATTCTGGTCCAGTCTTTGCCTGGAGGTCTTTATTCCGGTGCAGTCTTTGCTAGGAGATATTTTGTCTAGGCTAGTCTGTGCCTGTAGGTTTCTAGTCTCGTCTAGTCTGTGCCTGGAGGTTTTTAGTCTCGTCTAGTCTGTTCCTGGAGGTTTTTAGTCTCGTCTAGTCTGTGCCTGGAGGTTTTTAGTCTCCTCTAGTCTGTGCCTGGAGGTTTTTAGTCTCGTCTAGTCTGTGCCAGGAGCTTTTTAGTGTCGTCTAGTCTGTGCCTGGTGCTTTTTAGTCTAGTCAAGTCAAGTCTGTGCCTGGAGGGTTTTATTCTGGTCTAGTCTGTGCCTGGAGGTATTTATTCAGGTCTAGTCTGTGCCTGGAGGTCTCTATTCTTTTCCAGTCTGTGAAAGGAAATATTTTGTCTCGTCTAGTCTGTGCCTGGAGGCTTTTAGTCTCGTCTAGTCTGTGCCTGGAGGTTTTTAGTCTCGTCTAGTCTGTGCCTTTAGGTTTTTAGTCTAGTCAAGTCAAGTCTGTGCCTGGAGGTTTTTATTCTGGTCTAGTTTGTGCCTTGAGGTTTTTATTCTGGTCTAGTCTGTGCCTGGAGGTCTTTATTCTGGTCCAGTCTTTGCCTGGAGGTCTTTATTCCGGTGCAGTCTTTGCTAGGAGATATTTTGTCTAGGCTAGTCTGTGCCTGTAGGTTTCTAGTCTCGTCTAGTCTGTGCCTGGAGGTTTTTAGTCTCGTCTAGTCTGTTCCTGGAGGTTTTTAGTCTCGTCTAGTCTGTGCCTGGAGGTTTTTAGTCTCCTCTAGTCTGTGCCTGGAGGTTTTTAGTCTCCTCTAGTCTGTGCCTGGAGGTTTTTAGTCTAGTCAAGTCAAGTCTGTGCCTGGAGGTTTTTATTCTGGTCTAGTTTGTGCCTTGAGGTTTTTATTCTGGTCTAGTCTGTGCCTGGAGGTCTTTATTCTGGTCCCGTCTTTGCCTGGAGGTCTTTATTCTGGTCCAGTCTTTGCCAGGAGATATTTTGTCTAGGCTAGTCTGTGCCTGGAGGTTTTTATTCTGGTCCAGTCTGTGCCAGGAGATATTTTGTCTCGTCTAGTCTGTGCCTGGAGGTTTTTAGTATACTCTAGTCTGTGCCTGGAGGTTTTTATTCTCTTCCAGTCTGTGAAAGGAAATATTTTGTCTAGGCTAGTCTGTGCCTGGAGGTTTCTAGTCTCGTCTAGTCTGTGCCTGGAGGTTTTTAGTCTCGTCAAGTCTGTGCCTGTAGGTTTCTAGTCTCGTCTAGTCTGTGCCTGGAGGTTTTTAGTCTCCTCTAGTCTGTGCCTGGAGGTTTTTAGTCTAGTCAAGTCAAGTCTGTGCCTGGAGGTTTTTATTCTGGTCTAGTTTGTGCCTTGAGGTTTTTATTCTGGTCTAGTCTGTGCCTGGAGGTCTTTATTCTGGTCCCGTCTTTGCCTGGAGGTCTTTATTCTGGTCCAGTCTTTGCCAGGAGATATTTTGTCTAGGCTAGTCTGTGCCTGGAGGTTTTTATTCTGGTCCAGTCTGTGCCAGGAGATATTTTGTCTCGTCTAGTCTGTGCCTGGAGGTTTTTAGTATACTCTAGTCTGTGCCTGGAGGTTTTTATTCTTTTCCAGTCTGTGAAAGGAAATATTTTGTCTAGGCTAGTCTGTGCCTGGAGGTTTCTAGTCTCGTCTAGTCTGTGCCTGGAGGTTTTTAGTCTCGTCTAGTCTGTGCCTTTAGGTTTTTAGTCTAGTCAAGTCAAGTCTGTGCCTGGAGGTTTTTATTCTGGTCTAGTTTGTGCCTTGAGGTTTTTATTCTGGTCTAGTCTGTGCCTGGAGGTCTTTATTCTGGTCCAGTCTTTGCCTGGAGGTCTTTATTCCGGTCCAGTCTTTGCTAGGAGATATTTTGTCTAGGCTAGTCTGTGCCTGTAGGTTTCTAGTCTCGTCTAGTCTGTGCCTGGAGGTTTTTAGTCTTGTCTAGTCTGTGCCTGGAGGTTTTTAGTCTCGTCTAGTCTGTGCCTGGAGGTTTTTAGTCTCCTCTAGTCTGTGCCTGGAGGTTTTTAGTCTCCTCTAGTCTGTGCCTGGAGGTTTTTAGTCTAGTCAAGTCAAGTCTGTGCCTGGAGGTTTTTATTCTGGTCTAGTTTGTGCCTTGAGGTTTTTATTCTGGTCTAGTCTGTGCCTGGAGGTCTTTATTCTGGTCCCGTCTTTGCCTGGAGGTCTTTATTCTGGTCCCGTCTTTGCCAGGAGATATGTTGTCTAGGCTAGTCTGTGCCTGGAGGTTTTTATTCTGGTCCAGTCTGTGCCAGGAGATATTTTGTCTCGTCTAGTCTGTGCCTGGAGGTTTTTAGTATACTCTAGTCTGTGCCTGGAGGTTTTTATTCTCTTCCAGTCTGTGAAAGGAAATATTTTGTCTAGGCTAGTCTGTGCCTGGAGGTTTCTAGTCTCGTCTAGTCTGTGCCTGGAGGTTTTTAGTCTCGTCAAGTCTGTGCCTGTAGGTTTCTAGTCTCGTCTAGTCTGTGCCTGGAGGTTTTTAGTCTCCTCTAGTCTGTGCCTGGAGGTTTTTAGTCTAGTCAAGTCAAGTCTGTGCCTGGAGGTTTTTATTCTGGTCTAGTTTGTGCCTTGAGGTTTTTATTCTGGTCTAGTCTGTGCCTGGAGGTCTTTATTCTGGTCCCGTCTTTGCCTGGAGGTCTTTATTCTGGTCCCGTCTTTGCCAGGAGATATGTTGTCTAGGCTAGTCTGTGCCTGGAGGTTTTTATTCTGGTCCAGTCTGTGCCAGGAGATATTTTGTCTCGTCTAGTCTGTGCCTGGAGGTTTTTAGTATACTCTAGTCTGTGCCTGGAGGTTTTTATTCTTTTCCAGTCTGTGAAAGGAAATATTTTGTCTAGGCTAGTCTGTGCCTGGAGGTTTCTAGTCTCGTCTAGTCTGTGCCTGGTGGTTTTTAGTCTCGTCTTGTCTGTGCCTGGAGGTTTTTATTCTTTTCCAGTCTGTGAAAGGAAATATTTTGTCTAGGCTAGTCTGTGCCTGTAGGTTTCTAGTCTCGTCTAGTCTGTGCCTGGAGGTTTTTAGTCTCCTCTAGTCTGTGAATGGAGGTTTTTAGTCTAGTCAAGTCAAGTCTGTGCCTGGAGGTTTTTAGTCTAGTCAAGTCAAGTCTGTGCCTGGAGGTTTTTATTCTGGTCTAGTTTGTGCCTTGAGGTTTTTATTCTGGTCTAGTCTGTGCCTGGAGGTCTTTATTCAGGTCCAGTCTGTGCCAGGAAATATTTTGTCTAGGCTAGCCTGTGCCTGTAGGTTTCTAGTCTCGTCTAGTCTGTGCCTGGAGGTTTTTAGTCTCGTCTAGTCTGTGCCTGGAGGTTTTTAGTCTCGTCTAGTCTGTGCCTGGAGGTTTTTAGTCTCGTCTAGTCTGTTCCTGGAGGTTTTTAGCCTAGTCTAGTCAAGTCTGTGCCTGGAGGTTTTTATTCTGGTTTCGTTTGTACCTGGAGGTTTTTATTCTGGTGTAGTTTGTGCCTGGAGGGTTTTTATTCTGGTCTAGTCTGTGCCTGGAGGTTTTTATTCTCGTCTAGTCTGTGCCTGGAGGTTTTTATTCTGGTCCAGTCTGTGCCAGGAGATATTTTGTCTAGGCTAGTCTGTGCCTGGAGGTTTTTAGTATACTCTAGTCTGTGCCTGGAGGTTTTTATTCTTATCTTATCTGTTCCTGGGGTTTCTTAGTCTCATCTTGTCTGTGCCTGGAGGTTTTTAGTCTAGTCTAGTGTAGTGTGTGCCTGGAGGTTTTTATTCTGGTCTAGTCTGTGCCTGGAGGTTTTTATTCTGGTCTAGTCTGTGCCTGGAGGTCTGTATTCTGGTCCAGTCTGTGCCAGGAGCGATTTTGTCTAGGCTAGTCTGTGCCTGGAGGTTTCTACACACGTCTAGTCTGTGCCTGGAGGTTTCTACACACGTCTAGTCTGTGCCTGGAGGTTTTTAGTCTCGTCTAGTCTGTTCCTGGAGCTCTTTAGTCTCGTCTAGTCTGTGCCAGGAGCTTTTTAGTGTCGTCTAGTCTGTGCCTGGTGCTTTTTAGTCTAGTCAAGTCAAGTCTGTGCCTGGAGGGTTTTATTCTGGTCTAGTCTGTGCCTGGAGGTATTTATTCAGGTCTAGTCTGTGCCTGGAGGTCTTTATTCTTTTCCAGTCTGTGAAAGGAAATATTTTGTCTCGTCTAGTCTGTGCCTGGAGGCTTTTAGTCTCGTCTAGTCTGTGCCTGGAGGTTTTTAGTCTCGTCTAGTCTGTGCCTTTAGGTTTTTAGTCTAGTCAAGTCAAGTCTGTGCCTGGAGGTTTTTATTCTGGTCTAGTTTGTGCCTTGAGGTTTTTATTCTGGTCTAGTCTGTGCCTGGAGGTCTTTATTCTGGTCCAGTCTTTGCCTGGAGGTCTTTATTCCGGTCCAGTCTTTGCTAGGAGATATTTTGTCTAGGCTAGTCTGTGCCTGTAGGTTTCTAGTCTCGTCTAGTCTGTGCCTGGAGGTTTTTAGTCTCGTCTAGTCTGTGCCTGGAGGTTTTTAGTCTCGTCTAGTGTGTGCCTGTAGGTTTCTAGTCTCGTCTAGTCTGTGCCTGGAGGTTTTTAGTCTCCTCTAGTCTGTGCCTGGAGGTTTTTAGTCTAGTCAAGTCAAGTCTGTGCCTGGAGGTTTTTATTCTGGTCTAGTTTGTGCCTTGAGGTTTTTATTCTGGTCTAGTCTGTGCCTGGAGGTCTTTATTCTGGTCCCGTCTTTGCCTGGAGGTCTTTATTCTGGTCCAGTCTTTGCCAGGAGATATTTTGTCTAGGCTAGTCTGTGCCTGGAGGTTTTTATTCTGGTCCAGTCTGTGCCAGGAGATAATTTGTCTCGTCTAGTCTGTGCCTGGAGGTTTTTAGTATACTCTAGTCTGTGCCTGGAGGTTTTTATTCTTTTCCAGTCTGTGAAAGGAAATATTTTGTCTAGGCTAGTCTGTGCCTGGAGGTTTTTATTCTGGTCCAGTCTGTGCCAGGAGATATTTTGTCTAGGCTAGTCTGTGCCTGGAGGTTTTTAGTATACTCTAGTCAGTGCCTGGAGGTTTTTATTCTTATCTTATCTGGTCCTGGGGTTTTTTAGTCTCATCTTGTCTGTGCCTGGAGGTTTTTAGTCTTGTCTAGTGTAGTGTGTGCCTGGAGGTTTTTATTCTGGTCTAGTCTGTGCCTGGATGTTTTTATTCTGGTCTAGTCTGTGCCTGGAGGTCTGTATTCTGGTCCAGTCTGTGCCAGGAGCGATTTTGTCTAGGCTAGTCTGTGCCTGGAGGTTTTTAGTCTCGTCTAGTCTGTTCCTGGAGCTCTTTAGTCTCGTCTAGTCTGTGCCAGGAGCTTTTTAGTGTCGTCTAGTCTGTGCCTGGTGCTTTTTAGTCTAGTCAAGTCAAGTCTGTGCCTGGAGGGTTTTATTCTGGTCTAGTCTGTGCCTGGAGGTATTTATTCAGGTCTAGTCTGTGCCTGGAGGTCTTTATTCTTTTCCAGTCTGTGAAAGGAAATATTTTGTCTCGTCTAGTCTGTGCCTGGAGGCTTTTAGTCTCGTCTAGTCTGTGCCTGGAGGTTTTTAGTCTCGTCTAGTCTGTGCCTTTAGGTTTTTAGTCTAGTCAAGTCAAGTCTGTGCCTGGAGGTTTTTATTCTGGTCTAGTTTGTGCCTTGAGGTTTTTATTCTGGTCTAGTCTGTGCCTGGAGGTCTTTATTCTGGTCCAGTCTTTGCCTGGAGGTCTTTATTCAGGTCCAGTCTTTGCTAGGAGATATTTTGTCTAGGCTAGTCTGTGCCTGTAGGTTTCTAGTCTCGTCTAGTCTGTGCCTGGAGGTTTTTAGTCTCGTCTAGTCTGTGCCTGGAGGTTTTTAGTCTCGTCTAGTCTGTGCCTGGAGGTTTTTAGTCTCGTCAAGTCTGTGCCTGTAGGTTTCTAGTCTCGTCTAGTCTGTGCCTGGAGGTTTTTAGTCTCCTCTAGTCTGTGCCTGGAGGTTTTTAGTCTAGTCAAGTCAAGTCTGTGCCTGGAGGTTTTTATTCTGGTCTAGTTTGTGCCTTGAGGTTTTTATTCTGGTCTAGTCTGTGCCTGGAGGTTTTTATTCTGGTCCCGTCTTTGCCTGGAGGTCTTTATTCTGGTCCAGTCTTTGCCAGGAGATATTTTATATAGGCTAGTCTGTGCCTGGAGGTTTTTATTCTGGTCCAGTCTGTGCCAGGAGATATTTTGTCTCGTCTAGTCTGTGCCTGGAGGTTTTTAGTATACTCTAGTCTGTGCCTGGAGGATTTTATTCTTTTCCAGTCTGTGAAAGGAAATATTTTGTCTAGGCTAGTCTGTGCCTGGAGGTTTCTAGTCTCGTCTAGTCTGTGCCTGGAGGTTTTTAGTCTCGTCAAGTCTGTGCCTGTAGGTTTCTAGTCTCGTCTAGTCTGTGCCTGGAGGTTTTTAGTCTCCTCTAGTCTGTGCCTGGAGGTTTTTAGTCTAGTCAAGTCAAGTCTGTGCCTGGAGGTTTTTAGTCTAGTCAAGTCAAGTCTGTGCCTGGAGGTTTTTATTCTGGTCTAGTTTGTGCCTGGAGGTTTTTATTCTGGTCTAGTCTGTGGCTGGAGGTCTTTATTCAGGTCCAGTCTGTGCCAGGAAATATTTTGTCTAGGCTAGCCTGTGCCTGTAGGTTTCTAGTCTCGTCTAGTCTGTGCCTGGAGGTTTTTAGTCTCGTCTAGTCTGTGCCTGGAGGTTTTTAGTCTCCTCTAGTCTGTGCCTGTAGGTTTCTAGTCTCGTCTAGTCTGTGCCTGGAGGTTTTTAGCCTAGTCTAGTCAAGTCTGTGCCTGGAGGTTTTTATTCTGGTGTCGTTTGTGCCTGGAGGTTCTTATTCTGGTGTAGTTTGTGCCTGGAGGGTTTTTATTCTGGTCTAGTCTGTGCCTGGAGGTTTTTATTCTCGTCTAGTCTGTGCCTGGAGGTTTTTATTCTGGTCCAGTCTGTGCCAGGAGATATTTTGTCTCGTCTAGTCTGTGCCTGGAGGTTTTTAGTATACTCTAGTCTGTGCCTGGAGGTTTTTATTCTCTTCCAGTCTGTGAAAGGAAATATTTTGTCTAGGCTAGTCTGTGCCTGGAGGTTTCTAGTCTCGTCTAGTCTGTGCCTGGAGGTTTTTAGTCTCGTCAAGTCTGTGCCTGTAGGTTTCTAGTCTCGTCTAGTCTGTGCCTGGAGGTTTTTAGTCTCGTCTAGTCTGTGCCTTTAGGTTTTTAGTCTAGTCAAGTCAAGTCTGTGCCTGGAGGTTTTTATTCTGGTCTAGTTTGTGCCTTGAGGTTTTTATTCTGGTCTAGTCTGTGCCTGGAGGTCTTTATTCTGGTCCAGTCTTTGCCTGGAGGTCTTTATTCCGGTCCAGTCTTTGCTAGGAGATATTTTGTCTAGGCTAGTCTGTGCCTGTAGGTTTCTAGTCTCGTCTAGTCTGTGCCTGGAGGTTTTTAGTCTTGTCTAGTCTGTGCCTGGAGGTTTTTAGTCTCGTCTAGTCTGTGCCTGGAGGTTTTTAGTCTCCTCTAGTCTGTGCCTGGAGGTTTTTAGTCTCCTCTAGTCTGTGCCTGGAGGTTTTTAGTCTAGTCAAGTCAAGTCTGTGCCTGGAGGTTTTTATTCTGGTCTAGTTTGTGCCTTGAGGTTTTTATTCTGGTCTAGTCTGTGCCTGGAGGTCTTTATTCTGGTCCCGTCTTTGCCTGGAGGTCTTTATTCTGGTCCAGTCTTTGCCAGGAGATATTTTGTCTAGGCTAGTCTGTGCCTGGAGGTTTTTATTCTGGTCCAGTCTGTGCCAGGAGATATTTTGTCTCGTCTAGTCTGTGCCTGGAGGTTTTTAGTATACTCTAGTCTGTGCCTGGAGGTTTTTATTCTTTTCCAGTCTGTGAAAGGAAATATTTTGTCTAGGCTAGTCTGTGCCTGGAGGTTTCTAGTCTCGTCTAGTCTGTGCCTGGAGGTTTTTAGTCTCGTCAAGTCTGTGCCTGTAGGTTTCTAGTCTCGTCTAGTCTATGCCTGGAGGTTTTTAGTCTCCTCTAGTCTGTGCCTGGAGGTTTTTAGTCTAGTCAAGTCTGTGCCTGGAGGTTTTTAGTCTCGTCTAGTCTGTTCCTGGAGGTTTTTAGCCTAGTCTAGTCAAGTCTGTGCCTGGAGGTTTTTATTCTGGTTTCGTTTGTACCTGGAGGTTTTTATTCTGGTGTAGTTTGTGCCTGGAGGGTTTTTATTCTGGTCTAGTCTGTGCCTGGAGGTTTTTATTCTCGTCTAGTCTGTGCCTGGAGGTTTTTATTCTGGTCCAGTCTGTGCCAGGAGATATTTTGTCTAGGCTAGTCTGTGCCTGGAGGTTTTTAGTATACTCTAGTCTGTGCCTGGAGGTTTTTATTCTTATCTTATCTGTGCCTGGGGTTTCTTAGTCTCATCTTGTCTGTGCCTGGAGGTTTTTAGTCTAGTCTAGTGTAGTGTGGCCTGGAGGTTTTTATTCTGGTCTAGTCTGTGCCTGGAGGTTTTTATTCTGGTCTAGTCTGTGCCTGGAGGTCTGTATTCTGGTCCAGTCTGTGCCAGGAGCGATTTTGTCTAGGCTAGTCTGTGCCTGGAGGTTTCTACACACGTCTAGTCTGTGCCTGGAGGTTTCTACACACGTCTAGTCTGTGCCTGGAGGTTTTTAGTCTCGTCTAGTCTGTTCCTGGAGCTCTTTAGTCTCGTCTAGTCTGTGCCAGGAGCTTTTTAGTGTCGTCTAGTCTGTGCCTGGTGCTTTTTAGTCTAGTCAAGTCAAGTCTGTGCCTGGAGGGTTTTATTCTGGTCTAGTCTGTGCCTGGAGGTATTTATTCAGGTCTAGTCTGTGCCTGGAGGTCTTTATTCTTTTCCAGTCTGTGAAAGGAAATATTTTGTCTCGTCTAGTCTGTGCCTGGAGGCTTTTAGTCTCGTCTAGTCTGTGCCTGGAGGTTTTTAGTCTCGTCTAGTCTGTGCCTTTAGGTTTTTAGTCTAGTCAAGTCAAGTCTGTGCCTGGAGGTATTTATTCTGGTCTAGTTTGTGCCTTGAGGTTTTTATTCTGGTCTAGTCTGTGCCTGGAGGTCTTTATTCTGGTCCAGTCTTTGCCTGGAGGTCTTTATTCTGGTCCAGTCTTTGCTAGGAGATATTTTGTCTAGGCTAGTCTGTGCCTGTAGGTTTCTAGTCTCGTCTAGTCTGTGCCTGGAGGTTTTTAGTCTCGTCTAGTCTGTGCCTGGAGGTTTTTAGTCTCGTCTAGTCTGTGCCTGTAGGTTTCTAGTCTCGTCTAGTCTGTGCCTGGAGGTTTTTAGTCTCCTCTAGTCTGTGCCTGGAGGTTTTTAGTCTAGTCAAGTCAAGTCTGTGCCTGGAGGTTTTTATTCTGGTCTAGTTTGTGCCTTGAGGTTTTTATTCTGGTCTAGTCTGTGCCTGGAGGTCTTTATTCTGGTCCCGTCTTTGCCTGGAGGTCTTTATTCTGGTCCAGTCTTTGCCAGGAGATATTTTGTCTAGGCTAGTCTGTGCCTGGAGGTTTTTATTCTGGTCCAGTCTGTGCCAGGAGATATTTTGTCTCGTCTAGTCTGTGCCTGGAGGTTTTTAGTATTCTCTAGTCTGTGCCTGGAGGTTTTTATTCTTTTCCAGTCTGTGAAAGGAAATATTTTGTCTAGGCTAATCTGTGCCTGGAGGTTTTTATTCTGGTCCAGTCTGTGCCAGGAGATATTTTGTCTAGGCTAGTCTGTGCCTGGAGGTTTTTAGTATACTCTAGTCAGTGCCTGGAGGTTTTTATTCTTATCTTATCTGGTCCTGGGGTTTTTTAGTCTCATCTTGTCTGTGCCTGGAGGTTTTTAGTCTTGTCTAGTGTAGTGTGTGCCTGGAGGTTTTTATTCTGGTCTAGTCTGTGCCTGGAGGTTTTTATTCTGGTCTAGTCTGTGCCTGGAGGTCTGTATTCTGGTCCAGTCTGTGCCAGGAGCGATTTTGTCTAGGCTAGTCTGTGCCTGGAGGTTTTTAGTCTCGTCTAGTCTGTTCCTGGAGCTCTTTAGTCTCGTCTAGTCTGTGCCAGGAGCTTTTTAGTGTCGTCTAGTCTGTGCCTGGTGCTTTTTAGTCTAGTCAAGTCAAGTCTGTGCCTGGAGGGTTTTATTCTGGTCTAGTCTGTGCCTGGAGGTATTTATTCAGGTCTAGTCTGTGCCTGGAGGTCTTTATTCTTTTCCAGTCTGTGAAAGGAAATATTTTGTCTCGTCTAGTCTGTGCCTGGAGGCTTTTAGTCTCGTCTAGTCTGTGCCTGGAGGTTTTTAGTCTCGTCTAGTCTGTGCCTTTAGGTTTTTAGTCTAGTCAAGTCAAGTCTGTGCCTGGAGGTTTTTATTCTGGTCTAGTTTGTGCCTTGAGGTTTTTATTCTGGTCTAGTCTGTGCCTGGAGGTCTTTATTCTGGTCCAGTCTTTGCCTGGAGGTCTTTATTCAGGTCCAGTCTTTGCTAGGAGATATTTTGTCTCGTCTAGTCTGTGCCTGGAGGTTTTTAGTATACTCTAGTCTGTGCCTGGAGGTTTTTATTCTTTTCCAGTCTGTGAAAGGAAATATTTTGTCTAGGCTAGTCTGTGCCTGGAGGTTTCTAGTCTCGTCTAGTCTGTGCCTGGAGGTTTTTAGTCTCGTCAAGTCTGTGCCTGTAGGTTTCTAGTCTCGTCTAGTCTCTGCCTGGAGGTTTTTAGTCTCCTCTAGTCTGTGCCTGGAGGTTTTTAGTCTAGTCAAGTCAAGTCTGTGCCTGGAGGTTTTTAGTCTAGTCAAGTCAAGTCTGTGCCTGGAGGTTTTTATTCTGGTCTAGTTTGTGCCTGGAGGTTTTTATTCTGGTCTAGTCTGTGGCTGGAGGTCTTTATTCAGGTCCAGTCTGTGCCAGGAAATATTTTGTCTAGGCTAGCCTGTGCCTGTAGGTTTCTAGTCTCGTCTAGTCTGTGCCTGGAGGTTTTTAGTCTCGTCTAGTCTGTGCCTGGAGGTTTTTAGTCTCCTCTAGTCTGTGCCTGGAGGTTTTTAGTCTCGTCTAGTCTGTGCCTGGAGGTTTTTAGCCTAGTCTAGTCAAGTCTGTGCCTGGAGGTTTTTATTCTGGTGTCGTTTGTGCCTGGAGGTTCTTATTCTGGTGTAGTTTGTGCCTGGAGGGTTTTTATTCTGGTCTAGTCTGTGCCTGGAGGTTTTTATTCTCGTCTAGTCTGTGCCTGGAGGTTTTTATTCTGGTCCAGTCTGTGCCAGGAGATATTTTGTCTAGGCTAGTCTATGCCTGGAGGTTTTTAGTATACTCTAGTCTGTGCCTGGAGGTTTTTATTCTTATCTTTTCTGTGCCTGGGGTTTCTTAGTCTCATCTTGTCTGTGCCTGGAGGTTTTTAGTCTAGTCTAGTGTAGTGTGTGCCTGGAGGTTTTTATTCTGGTCTAGTCTGTGGCTGGAGGTCTTTATTCAGGTCCAGTCTGTGCCAGGAAATATTTTGTCTAGGCTAGCCTGTGCCTGTAGGTTTCTAGTCTCGTCTAGTCTGTGCCTGGAGGTTTTTAGTCTCGTCTAGTCTGTTCCTGGAGGTTTTTAGTCTCCTCTAGTCTGTGCCTGGAGGTTTTTAGTCTCGTCTAGTCTGTGCCTGGAGGTTTTTAGCCTAGTCTAGTCAAGTCTGTGCCTGGAGGTTTTTATTCTGGTGTCGTTTGTGCCTGGAGGTTCTTATTCTGGTGTAGTTTGTGCCTGGAGGTTTTTATTCTGGTCTAGTCTGTGCCTGGAGGTTTTTATTCTCGTCTAGTCTGTGCCTGGAGGTCTGTATTCTGCTCCAGTCTGTGCCAGGAGCGATTTTGTCTAGGCTAGTGTGTGCCTGGAGGTTTCTACACACGTCTAGTCTGTGCCTGGAGGTTTTTAGTCTCGTCTAGTCTGTGCCTGGAGGTTTTTAGTCTCGTCTAGTCTGTTCCTGGAGCTCTTTAGTCTCGTCTAGTCTGTGCCAGGAGCTTTTTAGTGTCGTCTAGTCTGTGCCTGGTGCTTTTTAGTCTAGTCAAGTCAAGTCTGTGCCTGGAGGGTTTTATTCTGGTCTAGTCTGTGCCTGGAGGTATTTATTCAGGTCTAGTCTGTGCCTGGAGGTCTTTATTCTTTTCCAGTCTGTGAAAGGAAATATTTTGTCTCGTCTAGTCTGTGCCTGGAGGCTTTTAGTCTCGTCTAGTCTGTGCCTGGAGGTTTTTAGTCTCGTCTAGTCTGTGCCTTTAGGTTTTTAGTCTAGTCAAGTCAAGTCTGTGCCTGGAGGTTTTTAGTCTCGTCTAGTTTGTGCCTTGAGGTTTTTATTCTGGTCTAGTCTGTGCCTGGAGGTCTTTATTCTGGCCCAGTCTTTGCCTGGAGGTCTTTATTCTGGTCCAGTCTTTGCTAGGAGATATTTTGTCTAGGCTAGTCTGTGCCTGTAGGTTTCTAGTCTCGTCTAGTCTGTGCCTGGAGGTTTTTAGTCTTGTCTAGTCTGTGCCTGGAGGTTTTTAGTCTCGTCTAGTCTGTGCCTGGAGGTTTTTAGTCTCGTCTAGTCTGTGCCTGGAGGTTTTTAGTCTCGTCTAGTCTGTGCCTGGAGGTTTTTAGTCTAGTCAAGTCAAGTCCGTGCCTGGAGGTTTTTAGTCTAGTCAAGTCAAGTCAGGTCTGTCCCTGGAGGTTTTTATTCTGGTCTAGTCTGTGCCTTGAGGTTTTTATTCTGGTCTAGTCTGTGCCTGGAGGTCTTTATTCAGGTCCAGTCTGTGCCAGGAAATATTTTGTCTAGGCTAGCCTGTGCCTGTAGGTTTCTAGTCTCGTCTAGTCTGTGCCTGGAGGTTTTTAGTCTCGTCTAGTCTGTGCCTGGAGGTTTTTAGTCTCGTCTAGTCTGTGCCTGGAGGTTTTTAGTCTCCTCTAGTCTGTGCCTGGATGTTTTTAGTCTAGTCAAGTCAAGTCTGTGCCTGGAGGTTTTTAGTCTAGTCAAGTCAAGTCTGTGCCTGGAGGTTTTTATTCTGGTCTAGTCTGTGCCTGGAGGTTTTTATTCTCGTCTAGTCTGTGCCTGGAGGTTTTTATTCTGGTCCAGTCTGTGCCAGGAGATATTTTGTCTAGGCTAGTCTATGCCTGGAGGTTTTTAGTATACTCTAGTCTGTGCCTGGAGGTTTTTATTCTTATCTTATCTGTGCCTGGGGTTTCTTAGTCTCATCTTGTCTGTGCCTGGAGGTTTTTAGTCTAGTCTAGTGTAGTGTGTGCCTGGAGGTTTTTATTCTGGTCTAGTCTGTGCCTGGAGGTTTTTATTCAGGTCTAGTCTGTGCCTGGAGGTCTGTATTCTGCTCCAGTCTGTGCCAGGAGCGATTTTGTCTAGGCTAGTCTGTGCCTGGAGGTTTTTAGTCTCGTCTAGTCTGTGCCTGGAGGTTTTTAGTCTCGTCTAGTCTGTGCCTGGAGGTTTTTAGTCTCGTCTAGTCTGTTCCTGGAGCTCTTTAGTCTCGTCTAGTCTGTGCCAGGAGCTTTTTAGTGTCGTCTAGTCTGTGCCTGGTGCTTTTTAGTCTAGTCAAGTCAAGTCTGTGCCTGGAGGGTTTTATTCTGGTCTAGTCTGTGCCTGGAGGTATTTATTCAGGTCTAGTCTGTGCCTGGAGGTCTTTATTCTTTTCCAGTCTGTGAAAGGAAATATTTTGTCTCGTCTAGTCTGTGCCTGGAGGCTTTTAGTCTCGTCTAGTCTGTGCCTGGAGGTTTTTAGTCTCGTCTAGTCTGTGCCTTTAGGTTTTTAGTCTAGTCAAGTCAAGTCTGTGCCTGGAGGTTTTTATTCTGGTCTAGTTTGTGCCTTGAGGTTTTTATTCTGGTCTAGTCTGTGCCTGGAGGTCTTTATTCTGGCCCAGTCTTTGCCTGGAGGTCTTTATTCTGGTCCAGTCTTTGCTAGGAGATATTTTGTCTAGGCTAGTCTGTGCCTGTAGGTTTCTTGTCTCGTCTAGTCTGTGCCTGGAGGTTTTTAGTCTCGTCTAGTCTGTGCCTGGAGGTTTTTAGTCTCGTCTAGTCTGTGCCTGGAGGTTTTTAGTCTCGTCTAGTCTGTGCCTGGAGGTTTTTAGTCTCCTCTAGTCTGTGCCTGGAGGTTTTTAGTCTAGTCAAGTCAAGTCTGTGCCTGGAGGTTTTTAGTCTAGTCAAGTCAAGTCAGGTCTGTGCCTGGAGGTTTTTATTCTGGTCTAGTCTGCGCCTTGAGGTTTTTATTCTGGTCTAGTCTGTGCCTGGAGGTCTTTATTCAGGTCCGGTCTGTGCCAGGAAATATTTTGTCTAGGCTAGCCTGTGCCTGTAGGTTTCTAGTCTCGTCTAGTCTGTGCCTGGAGGTTTTTAGTCTCGTCTAGTCTGTGCCTGGAGGTTTTTAGTCTCCTCTAGTCTGTGCCTGGAGGTTTTTAGTCTAGTCAAGTCAAGTCTGTGCCTGGAGGTTTTTAGTCTAGTCAAGTCAAGTCTGTGCCTGGAGGTTTTTATTCTGGTCTAGTTTGTGCCTTGAGGTTTTTATTCTGGTCTAGTCTGTGCCTGGAGGTCTTTATTCAGGTCCAGTCTGTGCCAGGAAATATTTTGTCTAGGCTAGCCTGTGCCTGTAGGTTTCTAGTCTCGTCTAGTCTGTGCCTGGAGGTTTTTAGTCTCGTCTAGTCTGTGCCTGGAGGTTTTTAGTCTCCTCTAGTCTGTGCCTGGAGGTTTTTAGTCTCGTCTAGTCTGTGCCTGGAGGTTTTTAGTCTCGTCTAGTCTGTGCCTGGAGGTTTTTAGTCTCGTCTAGTCTGTGCCTGGAGGTTTTTAGTCTAGTCTAGTCAAGTCTGTGCCTGGAGGTTTTTATTCTTTTGTCGTTTGTGCCTGGAGGTTTTTATTCTGGTGTAGTTTGTGCCTGGAGGGTTTTTATTCTGGTCTAGTCTGTGCCTGGAGGTTTTTATTCTCATCTAGTCTGTGCCTGGAGGTTTTTATTCTGGTCCAGTCTGTGCCAGGAGATATTTTGTCTAGGCTAGTCTGTGCCTGGAGGTTTCTAGTCTCGTCTAGTCTGTGCCTGGAGGTTTTTAGTCTTATCTAATCTGTCCTGGGGTTTCTTAGTCTCATCTTGTCTGTGCCTGGAGGTTTTTAGTCTAGTCTAGTGTAGTGTGTGCCTGGAGGTTTTTATTCTGGTCTAGTCTGTGCCTGGAGGTTTTTATTCTGGTCTAGTCTGTGCCTGGAGGTCTGTATTCAGGTCCAGTTTGTGCCAGGAGAGATTTTGTCTAGGCTAGTCTGTTCCTGGAGGGTTCTACACACGTCTAGTCTGTGCCTGGAGGTTTTTAGTCTCGTCTAGTCTGTGCCTGGAGGTTTTTAGTCTCGTCTAGTCTGTGCCTGGAGGTTTTTAGTCTCCTGCAGTCTGTGCCTGGAGGTTTTTAGTCTAGTCAAGTCAAGTCAGTGCCTAGAGGTTTTTAGTCTAGTCAAGTTAAGTCTGTGCCTGGAGGTTTTTATTCTGGTGTAGTTTGTGCCTTGAGGTTTTTATTCTGGTCTAGTCTGTGCCTGGAGGTCTTTATTCTTTTCCAGTCTTTGCCTGGAGGTCTTTATTCTGGTCCAGTCTTTGCCAGGAGATATTTTGTCTAGGCTAGTCTGTGCCTGGAGGTTTTTATTCTGGTCTAGTTTGTGCCAGGAGATATTTTGCCTCGTCTAGTCTGTGCCTGGAGGTTTTTAGTATACTCTAGTCTGTGCCTGGAGGTCTTTATTCTTTTCCAGTCTGTGAAAGGAAATATTTTGTCTAGGCTAGTCTGTGCCTGGAGGTTTCTAGTCTCGTCTAGTCTGTGCCTGGAGGTTTTTAGTCTCGTCAAGTCTGTGCCTGTAGGTTTCTATTCTCGTCTAGTCTGTGCCTGGAGGTTTTTAGTCTCGTCTAGTCTGTGCCTGGAGGTTTTTAGTCTCGTCTAGTCTGTGCCTGGAGGTTTTTATTATGGTCCAGTCTGTGCCAGGAGATATTTTGTCTAGGCTAGTCTGTGCCTGGAGGTTTTTAGTATACTCTAGTCTGTGCCTGGAGGTTTTTATTCTTATCTGTGCCTGGGGTTTCTTAGTCTCATCTTGTCTGTGCCTGGAGGTTTTTAGTCTTGTCTAGTGTAGTGTGTGCCTGGAGGTTTTTATTCTGGTCTAGTCTGTGCCTGGAGGTTTTTATTCTGGTCTAGTCTGTGCCTGGAGGTTTTTAGTCTCTTCTAGTCTGTGCCTGGAGGTTTTTAGTCTAGTCAAGTCAAGTCTGTGCCTGGAGGTTTTTATTCTGGTGTCGTTTGTGCCTGGAGGTTTTTATTCTTTTGTAGTTTGTGCCTGGAGGGTTTTTATTCTGGTCTAGTCTGTGCCTGGAGGTTTTTATTCTCGTCTAGTCTGTGCCTGGAGGTTTTTATTCAGGTCCAGTCTGTGCCAGGAGATATTTTGTCTAGGCTAGTCTGTGCCTGGAGGTTTTTAGTCTCGTCTAGTCTGTGCCTGGAGGTTTTTAGTCTCGTCTAGTCTGTGCCTGGAGGTTTTTAGTCTCGTCTAGTCTGTGCCTGGAGGTTTTTAGTCTCGTCTAGTCTGTGCCTGGAGGTTTTTAGTCTCGTCTAGTCTGTGCCTGGAGGTTTTTAGTCTCGTCTAGTCTGTGCCTGGAGGTTTTTAGTCTCGTCTAGTCTGTGCCTGGAGGTTTTTAGTCTCGTCTAGTCTGTGCCTGTAGGTTTCTAGTCTCGTCTAGTCTGTGCCTGGAGGTTTTTAGTCTCCTCTAGTCTGTGCCTGGAGGTTTTTAGTCTAGTCAAGTCAAGTCTGTGCCTGGAGGTTTTTAGTCTAGTCAAGTCAAGTCTGTGCCTGGAGGTTTTTATTCTGGTCTAGTTTGTGCCTTGAGGTTTTTATTCTGGTCTAGTCTGTGCCTGGAGGTCTTTATTCAGGTCCAGTCTGTGCCAGGAAATATTTTGTCTAGGCTAGCCTGTACCTGTAGGTTTCTAGTCTCGTCTAGTCTGTGCCTGGAGATTTTTAGTCTCGTCTAGTCTGTGCCTGGAGGTTTTTAGTCTCGTCTAGTCTGTGCCTGGAGGTTTTTAGTCTCCTCTAGTCTGTGCCTGGAGGTTTTTAGTCTCGTCTAGTCTGTGCCTGGAGGTTTTTAGTCTCGTCTAGTCTGTGCCTGGAGGTTTTTAGTCTCGTCTAGTCTGTGCCTGGAGGTTTTTAGTCTAGTCTAGTCAAGTCTGTGCCTGGAGGTTTTTATTCTGGTGTCTTTTGTGCCTGGAGGTTTTTATTCTGGTGTAGTTTTTGCCTGGAGGGTTTTTATTCTGGGCTAGTCTGTGCCTGGAGGTTTTTATTCTCGTCTAGTCTGTGCCTGGAGGATTTTATTCTGGTCCAGTCTGTGCCAGGAGATATTTTGTCTAGGCTAGTCTGTGCCTGGAGGTTTCTAGTCTCGTCTAGTCTGTGCCTGGAGGTTTTTATTCTTATCTTATCTGTGCCTGGGGTTTCTTAGTCTCATCTTGTCTGTGCCTAGAGGTTTTTAGTCTAGTCTAGTGTAGTGTGTGCCTGGAGGTTTTTATTCTGGTCTAGTCTGTGCCTGGAGGTTTTTATTCTGGTCTAGTCTGTGCCTGGAGGTCTGTATTCTGGTCCAGTCTGTGCCAGGAGCGATTTTGTCTAGGCTAGTCTGTGCCTGGAGGTTTCTACACACGTCTAGTCTGTGCCTGGAGGTTATTAGTCTCGTCTAGTCTGTGCCTGGAGGTTTTTAGTCTCGTCTAGTCTGTTCCTGGAGCTCTTTAGTCTCGTCTACTCTGTGCCAGGAGCTTTTTAGTGTCGTCTAGTCTGTGCCTGGTGCTTTTTAGTCTAGTCATGTCAAGTCTGCGCCTGGAGGGATTTATTCTGGTCTAGTCTGTGCCTGGAGGTATTTATTCTGGTCTAGTCTGTGCCTGGAGGTCTTTATTCTTTTCCAGTCTGTGAAAGGAAATATTTTGTCTCGTCTAGTCTGTGCCTGGAGGTTTTTAGTCTCGTCTAGTCTGTGCCTGGAGGTTTTTAGTCTAGTCAAGTCAAGTCTCTGCCTGGAGGTTTTTAGTCTAGTCAAGTCAAGTCTGTGCCTGGAGGTTTTTATTCTGGTCTAGTTTGTGCCTTGAGGTTTTTATTCTGGTCTAGTCTGTGCCTGGAGGTCTTTATTCAGGTCCAGTCTGTGCCAGGAAATATTTTGTCTAGGCTAGCCTGTGCCTGTAGGTTTCTAGTCTCGTCTAGTCTGTGCCTGGAGGTTTTTAGTCTCGTCTAGTCTGTGCCTGGAGGTTTTTAGTCTCGTCTAGTCTGTGCCTGGAGGTTTTTAGCCTAGTCTAGTCAAGTCTTTGCCTGGAGGTTTTTATTCTGGTGTCGTTTGTACCTGGAGGTTTTTATTCTGGTGTAGTTTGTGCCTGGAGGGTTTTTATTCTGGTCTAGTCTGTGCCTGGAGGTTTTTATTCTCGTCTAGTCTGTGCCTGGAGGTTTTTATTCTGGTCCAGTCTGTGCCAGGAGATATTTTGTCTAGGCTAGTCTGTGCCTGGAGGTTTTTATTATACTCTACTCTGTGCCTGGAGGTTTTTATTCTTATCTTATTTGTGCCTGGGGTTTCTTAGTCTCATCTTGTCTGTGCCTGGAGGTTTTTAGTCTAGTCTAGTGTAGTGTGTGCCTGGAGGTTTTTATTCTGGTCTAGTCTGTGCCTGGAGGTTTTTATTCTGGTCTAGTCTGTGCCTGGAGGTCTGTATTCTGGTCCAGTCTGTGCCAGGAGCGATTTTGTCTAGGCTAGTCTGTGCCTGGAAGTTTCTACACACGTCTAGTCTGTGCCTGGAGGTTTTTAGTCTCGTCTAGTCTGTGCCTGGAGGTTTTTAGTCTCGTCTAGTCTGTTCCTGGAGCTCTTTAGTCTCGTCTAGTCTGTGCCAGGAGCTTTTTAGTGTCGTCTAGTCTGTGCCTGGTGCTTTTTAGTCTAGTCAAGTCAAGTCTGTGCCTGGAGGGTTTTATTCTGGTCTAGTCTGTGCCTGGAGGTATTTATTCTGGTCTAGTCTGTGCCTGGAGGTCTTTATTCTTTTCCAGTCTGTGAAAGGAAATATTTTGTCTCGTCTAGTCTGTGCCTGGAGGCTTTTAGTCTCGTCTAGTCTGTGCCTGGAGGTTTTTAGTCTCGTCTAGTCTGTGCCTTTAGGTTTTTAGTCTAGTCAAGTCAAGTCTGTGCCTGGAGGTTTTTATTCTGGTCTAGTTTGTGCCTTGAGGTTTTTATTCTGGTCTAGTCTGTGCCTGGAGGTCTTTATTCTGGCCCAGTCTTTGCCTGGAGGTCTTTATTCTGGTCCAGTCTTTGCTAGGAGATATTTTGTCTAGGCTAGTCTGTGCCTGTAGGTTTCTAGTCTCGTCTAGTCTGTGCCTGGAGGTTTTTAGTCTCGTCTAGTCTGTGCCTGGAGGTTTTTAGTCTCCTCTAGTCTGTGCCTGGAGGTTTTTAGTCTCGTCTAGTCTGTGCCTGGAGGTTTTTAGTCTCCTCTAGTCTGTGCCTGGAGGTTTTTAGTCTAGTCAAGTCAAGTCTGTGCCTGGAGGTTTTTAGTCTAGTCAAGTCAAGTCAGGTCTGTGCCTGGAGGTTTTTATTCTGGTCTAGTCTGTGCCTTGAGGTTTTTATTCTGGTCTAGTCTGTGCCTGGAGGTCTTTATTCAGGTCCAGTCTGTGCCAGGAAATATTTTGTCTAGGCTAGCCTGTGCCTGGAGGTTTCTAGTCTCGTCTAGTCTGTGCCTGGAGGTTTTTAGTCTCGTCTAGTCTGTGCCTGGAGGTTTTTAGTCTCGT
Source organism: Myiopsitta monachus (assembly GCA_017639245.1). Classification (NCBI taxonomy): domain Eukaryota; kingdom Metazoa; phylum Chordata; class Aves; order Psittaciformes; family Psittacidae; genus Myiopsitta; species Myiopsitta monachus. The sequence continues at coordinate 289,152 of JAESHU010000087.1, read as the reverse complement.
CTAGTCTGTGCCTGGAGGTTTTTAGTCTCCTCTAGTCTGTGCCTGGATGTTTTTAGTCTAGTCAAGTCAAGTCTGTGCCTGGAGGTTTTTAGTCTAGTCAAGTCAAGTCTGTGCCTGGAGTTTTTTATTCTGGTCTAGTTTGTGCCTTGAGGTTTTTATTCTGGTCTAGTCTGTGCCTGGAGGTCTTTATTCTGGTCCCGTCTTTGCCTGGAGGTCTTTATTCTGGTCCAGTCTTTGCCAGGAGATATTTTGTCTAGGCTAGTCTGTGCCTGGAGGTTTTTATTCTGGTCCAGTCTGTGCCTGGAGGTTTTTAGTCTCGTCTAGTCTGTGCCTGGAGGTTTTTAGTATACTCTAGTCTGTGCCTGGAGGTTTTTATTCTTTTCCAGTCTGTGAAAGGAAATATTTTGTCTAGGCTAGTCTGTGCCTGGAGGTTTCTAGTCTCGTCTAGTCTGTGCCTGGAGGTTTTTAGTCTCGTCAAGTCTGTGCCTGGAGGTTTCTAGTCTCGTTTAGTCTGTGCCTGGAGGTTTTTAGTCTCCTCTAGTCTCTGCCTGGAGGTTTTTAGTCTAGTCAAGTCAAGTCTGTGCCTGGAGGTTTTTAGTCTAGTCAAGTCAAGTCTGTGCCTGGAGGTTTTTATTCTGGTCTAGTTTGTGCCTGGAGGTTTTTATTCTGGTCTAGTCTGTGGCTGGAGGTCTTTATTCAGGTCCAGTCTGTGCCAGGAAATATTTTGTCTAGGCTAGCCTGTGCCTGGAGGTTTCTAGTCTCGTCTAGTCTGTGCCTGGAGGTTTTTAGTCTCGTCTAGTCTGTGCCTGGAGGTTTTTAGTCTCGTCTAGTCTGTGCCTGGAGGTTTTTAGTCTCGTCTAGTCTGTGCCTGGAGGTTTTTAGCCTAGTCTAGTCAACTCTGTGCCTGGAGGTTTTTATTCTGGTGTCGTTTGTACCTGGAGGTTTTTATTCTGGTGTAGTTTGTGCCTGGAGGGTTTTTATTCTGGTCTAGTCTGTGCCTGGAAGTTTTTATTCTCGTCTAGTCTGTGCCTGGAGGTTTTTATTCTGGTCCAGTCTGTGCCAGGAGATATTTTGTCTAGGCTAGTCTGTGCCTGGAGGTTTTTAGTATACTCTAGTCTGTGCCTGGAGGTTTTTATTCTTATCTTATCTGTGCCTGGGGTTTCTTAGTCTCATCTTGTCTGTGCCTGGAGGTTTTTAGTCTAGTCTAGTGTAGTGTGTGCCTGGAGGTTTTTATTCTGGTCTAGTCTGTGCCTGGAGGTTTTTATTCTGGTCTAGTCTGTGCCTGGAGGTCTGTATTCTGGTCCAGTCTGTGCCAGGAGCGATTTTGTCTAGGCTAGTCTGTGCCTGGAGGTTTCTACACACGTCTAGTCTGTGCCTGGAGGTTTTTAGTATCGTCTAGTCTGTGCCTGGAGGTTTTTAGTCTCGTCTAGTCTGTTCCTGGAGCTCTTTAGTCTCGTCTAGTCTGTGCCAGGAGCTTTTTAGTGTCGTCTAGTCTGTGCCTGGTGCTTTTTAGTCTAGTCAAGTCAAGTCTGTGCCTGGAGGGTTTTATTCTGGTCTAGTCTGTGCCTGGAGGTATTTATTCTGGTCTAGTCTGTGCCTGGAGGTCTTTATTCTTTTCCAGTCTGTGAAAGGAAATATTTTGTCTCGTCTAGTCTGTGCCTGGAGGCTTTTAGTCTCGTCTAGTCTGTGCCTGGAGGTTTTTAGTCTCGTCTAGTCTGTGCCTTTAGGTTTTTAGTCTAGTCAAGTCAAGTCTGTGCCTGGAGGTTTTTATTCTGGTCTAGTTTGTGCCTTGAGGTTTTTATTCTGGTCTAGTCTGTGCCTGGAGGTCTTTATTCTGGCCCAGTCTTTGCCTGGAGGTCTTTATTCTGGTCCAGTCTTTGCCAGGAGATATTTTGTCTAGGCTAGTCTGTGCCTGTAGGTTTCTAGTCTCGTCTAGTCTGTGCCTGGAGGTTTTTAGTCTCGTCTAGTCTGTGCCTGGAGGTTTTTAGTCTCCTCTAGTCTGTGCCTGGAGGTTTTTAGTCTCGTCTAGTCTGTGCCTGGAGGTTTTTAGTCTCCTCTAGTCTGTGCCTGGAGGTTTTTAGTCTAGTCAAGTCAAGTCTGTGCCTGGAGGTTTTTAGTCTAGTCAAGTCAAGTCAGGTCTGTGCCTGGAGGTTTTTATTCTGGTCTAGTCTGTGCCTTGAGGTTTTTATTCTGGTCTAGTCTGTGCCTGGAGGTCTTTATTCAGGTCCAGTCTGTGCCAGGAAATATTTTGTCTAGGCTAGCCTGTGCCTGTAGGTTTCTAGTCTCGTCTAGTCTGTGCCTGGAGGTTTTTATTCTGGTCTAGTCTGTGCCTGGAGGTCTGTATTCAGGTCCAGTTTGTGCCAGGAGAGATTTTGTCTAGGCTAGTCTGTTCCTGGAGGTTTCTACACACGTCTAGTCTGTGCCTGGAGGTTTTTAGTCTCGTCTAGTCTGTGCCTGGAGGTTTTTAGTCTCGTCTAGTCTGTGCCTGGAGGTTTTTAGTCTCGTCTAGTCTGTGCCTGGAGGTTTTTAGCCTAGTCTAGTCAAGTCTGTGCCTGGAGGGTTTTTATTCTGGTCTAGTCTGTGCCTGGAGGTTTTTATTCTCGTCTAGTCTGTGCCTGGAGGTTTTTATTCTGGTCCAGTCTGTGCCAGGAGATATTTTGTCTAGGCTAGTCTGTGCCTGGAGGTTTTTAGTATACTCTAGTCTGTGCCTGGAGGTTTTTAGTCTCGTCTAGTCTGTGCCTGGAGGTTTTTAGTCTCGTCTAGTCTGTTCCTGGAGCTCTTTAGTCTCGTCTAGTCTGTGCCAGGAGCTTTTTAGTGTCGTCTAGTCTGTGCCTGGTGCTTTTTAGTCTAGTCAAGTCAAGTCTGTGCCTGGAGGGTTTTATTCTGGTCTAGTCTGTGCCTGGAGGTATTTATTCAGGTCTAGTCTGTGCCTGGAGGTCTTTATTCTTTTCCAGTCTGTGAAAGGAAATATTTTGTCTCGTCTAGTCTGTGCCTGGAGGCTTTTAGTCTCGTCTAGTCTGTGCCTGGAGGTTTTTAGTCTCGTCTAGTCTGTGCCTTTAGGTTTTTAGTCTAGTCAAGTCAAGTCTGTGCCTGGAGGTTTTTATTCTCGTCTAGTTTGTGCCTTGAGGTTTTTATTCTGGTCTAGTCTGTGCCTGGAGGTCTTTATTCTGGCCCAGTCTTTGCCTGGAGGTCTTTATTCTGGTCCAGTCTTTGCCAGGAGATATTTTGTCTAGGCTAGTCTGTGCCTGTAGGTTTCTAGTCTCGTCTAGTCTGTGCCTGGAGGTTTTTAGTCTCGTCTAGTCTGTGCCTGGAGGTTTTTAGTCTCCTCTAGTCTGTGCCTGGAGGTTTTTAGTCTCGTCTAGTCTGTGCCTGGAGGTTTTTAGTCTCCTCTAGTCTGTGCCTGGAGGTTTTTAGTCTAGTCAAGTCAAGTCTGTGCCTGGAGGTTTTTAGTCTAGTCAAGTCAAGTCAGGTCTGTGCCTGGAGGTTTTTATTCTGGTCTAGTCTGTGCCTTGAGGTTTTTATTCTGGTCTAGTCTGTGCCTGGAGGTCTTTATTCTTTTCCAGTCTTTGCCTGGAGGTCTTTATTCTGGTCCAGTCTTTGCCAGGAGATATTTTGTCTAGGCTAGTCTGTGCCTGGAGGTTTTTATTCTATTCTAGTTTGTGCCAGGAGATATTTTGCCTCGTCTAGTCTGTGCCTGGAGGTTTTTAGTATACTCTAGTCTGTGCCTGGAGGTCTTTATTCTTTTCCAGTCTGTGAAAGGAAATATTTTGTCTAGGCTAGTCTGTGCCTGTAGGTTTCTAGTCTCGTCTAGTCTGTGCCTGGAGGTTTTTAGTCTCGTCAAGTCTGTGCCTGTAGGTTTCTAGTCTCGTCTAGTCTGTCCCTGGAGGTTTTTAGTCTCCTCTAGTCTGTGCCTGGAGGTTTTTAGTCTAGTCAAGTCAAGTCTGTGCCTGGAGGTTTTTAGTCTAGTCAAGTCAAGTCTGCGCCTGGAGGTTTTTATTCTGGTCTAGTTTGTGCCTTGAGGTTTTTATTCTGGTCTAGTCTGTGCCTGGAGGTTTTTATTCTGGTCCAGTCTGTGCCAGGAAATATTTTGTCTAGGCTCGCCTGTGCCTGTAGGTTTCTAGTCTCGTCTAGTCTGTGCCTGGAGGTTTTTAGTCTCGTCTAGTCTGTACCTGGAGGTTTTTAGTCTCGTCTAGTCTGTGCCTGGAGGTTTTTAGTCTCGTCTAGTCTGTGCCTGGAGGTTTTTATTATGGTCCAGTCTGTGCCAGGAGATATTTTGTCTAGGCTAGTCTGTGCCTGGAGGTTTTTAGTATACTCTAGTATGTGCCTGGAGGTTTTTATTCTTATCTGTGCCTGGGGTTTCTTAGTCTCATCTTGTCTGTGCCTGGAGGTTTTTAGTCTTGTCTAGTGTAGTGTGTGCCTTGAGGTTTTTATTCTGGTCTAGTCTGTGCCTGGAGGTTTTTATTCTGGTCTAGTCTGTGCCTGGAGCTTTTTAGTCTCGTCTAGTCTGTGCCTGGTGCTTTTTAGACTAATCAAGTCAAGTCTGTGCCTGGAGGGTTTTATTCTGGTCTAGTCTGTGCCTGGAGGTATTTATTCTGGTCTAGTCTGTGCCTGGAGGTCTTTATTCTTTTCCAGTCTGTGAAAGGAAATATTTTGTCTCGTCTAGTCTGTGCCTGGAGGTTTCTAGTCTCGTCTAGTCTGTGCCTGGAGGTTTTTAGTCTCCTCTAGTCTGTGCCTGGAGGTTTTTAGTCTCGTCTAGTCTGTGCCTGGAGGTTTTTAGTCTCGTCTAGTCTGTGCCTGGAGGTTTTTAGTCTCGTCTAGTCTGTGCCTGGAGGTTTTTAGTCTCGTCTAGTCTGTGCCTGGAGCTTTTTTGTCTAGTCAAGTCAAGTCTGTGCCTGGAGGTTTTTATTCTTTTGTCGTTTGTGCCTGGAGGTTTTTATTCTTTTGTAGTTTGTGCCTGGAGGGTTTTTATTCTGGTCTAGTCTGTGCCTGGAGGTTTTTATTCTCGTCTAGTCTGTGCCTGGAGGTTTTTATTCAGGTCCAGTCTGTGCCAGGAGATATTTTGTCTAGGCTAGTCTGTGCCTGTAGGTTTCTAGTCTCGTCTAGTCTGTGCCTGGAGGTTTTTAGTCTCGTCTAGTCTGTGCCTGGAGGTTTTTATTCTGGTCTAGTCTGTGCCTGGAGGTTTTTAGTCTCGTCTAGTCTGTGCCTGGAGGTTTTTAGTCTCCTCTAGTCTGTGCCTGGAGGTTTTTAGTCTAGTCAAGTCAAGTCTGTGCCTGGAGGTTTTTATTCTGGTCTAGTTTGTGCCTGGAGGTTTTTATTCTGGTCTAGTCTGTGGCTGGAGGTCTTTATTCAGGTCCAGTCTGTGCCAGGAAATATTTTGTCTAGGCTAGCCTGTGCCTGGAGGTTTCTAGTCTCGTCTAGTCTGTGCCTGGAGGTTTTTAGTCTCGTCTAGTCTGTGCCTGGAGGTTTTTAGTCTCGTCTAGTCTGTGCCTGGAGGTTTTTAGTCTCGTCTAGTCTGTGCCTGGAGGTTTTTAGCCTAGTCTAGTCAAGTCTGTGCCTGGAGGTTTTTATTCTGGTGTCGTTTGTACCTGGAGGTTTTTATTCTGGTGTAGTTTGTGCCTGGAGGGTTTTTATTCTGGTCTAGTCTGTGCCTGGAAGTTTTTATTCTCGTCTAGTCTGTGCCTGGAGGTTTTTATTCTGGTCCAGTCTGTGCCAGGAGATATTTTGTCTAGGCTAGTCTGTGCCTGGAGGTTTTTAGTATACTCTAGTCTGTGCCTGGAGGTTTTTATTCTTATCTTATCTGTGCCTGGGGTTTCTTAGTCTCATCTTGTCTGTGCCTGGAGGTTTTTAGTCTAGTCTAGTGTAGTGTGTGCCTGGAGGTTTTTATTCTGGTCTAGTCTGTGCCTGGAGGTTTTTATTCTGGTCTAGTCTGTGCCTGGAGGTCTGTATTCTGGTCCAGTCTGTGCCAGGAGCGATTTTGTCTAGGCTAGTCTGTGCCTGGAGGTTTCTACACACGTCTAGTCTGTGCCTGGAGGTTTTTAGTATCGTCTAGTCTGTGCCTGGAGGTTTTTAGTCTCGTCTAGTCTGTTCCTGGAGCTCTTTAGTCTCGTCTAGTCTGTGCCAGGAGCTTTTTAGTGTCGTCTAGTCTGTGCCTGGTGCTTTTTAGTCTAGTCAAGTCAAGTCTGTGCCTGGAGGGTTTTATTCTGGTCTAGTCTGTGCCTGGAGGTATTTATTCTGGTCTAGTCTGTGCCTGGAGGTCTTTATTCTTTTCCAGTCTGTGAAAGGAAATATTTTGTCTCGTCTAGTCTGTGCCTGGAGGCTTTTAGTCTCGTCTAGTCTGTGCCTGGAGGTTTTTAGTCTCGTCTAGTCTGTGCCTTTAGGTTTTTAGTCTAGTCAAGTCAAGTCTGTGCCTGGAGGTTTTTATTCTGGTCTAGTTTGTGCCTTGAGGTTTTTATTCTGGTCTAGTCTGTGCCTGGAGGTCTTTATTCTGGCCCAGTCTTTGCCTGGAGGTCTTTATTCTGGTCCAGTCTTTGCTAGGAGATATTTTGTCTAGGCTAGTCTGTGCCTGTAGGTTTCTAGTCTCGTCTAGTCTGTGCCTGGAGGTTTTTAGTCTCGTCTAGTCTGTGCCTGGAGGTTTTTAGTCTCCTCTAGTCTGTGCCTGGAGGTTTTTAGTCTCCTCTAGTCTGTGCCTGGAGGTTTTTAGTCTCCTCTAGTCTGTGCCTGGAGGTTTTTAGTCTAGTCAAGTCAAGTCTGTGCCTGGAGGTTTTTAGTCTAGTCAAGTCAAGTCAGGTCTGTGCCTGGAGGTTTTTATTCTGGTCTAGTCTGTGCCTTGAGGTTTTTATTCTGGTCTAGTCTGTGCCTGGAGGTCTTTATTCAGGTCCAGTCTGTGCCAGGAAATATTTTGTCTAGGCTAGCCTGTGCCTGTAGGTTTCTAGTCTCGTCTAGTCTGTGCCTGGAGGTTTTTATTCTGGTCTAGTCTGTGCCTGGAGGTCTGTATTCAGGTCCAGTTTGTGCCAGGAGAGATTTTGTCTAGGCTAGTCTGTTCCTGGAGGTTTCTACACACGTCTAGTCTGTGCCTGGAGGTTTTTAGTCTCGTCTAGTCTGTGCCTGGAGGTTTTTAGTCTCGTCTAGTCTGTGCCTGGAGGTTTTTAGTCTCGTCTAGTCTGTGCCTGGAGGTTTTTAGCCTAGTCTAGTCAAGTCTGTGCCTGGAGGTTTTTATTCTGGTGTCGTTTGTACCTGGATTTTTTTATTCTGGTGTAGTTTGTGCCTGGAGGGTTTTTATTCTGGTCTAGTCTGTGCCTGGAGGTTTTTATTCTCGTCTAGTCTGTGCCTGGAGGTTTTTATTCTGGTCCAGTCTGTGCCAGGAGATATTTTGTCTAGGCTAGTCTGTGCCTGGAGGTTTTTAGTATACTCTAGTCTGTGCCTGGAGGTTTTTAGTCTCGTCTAGTCTGTGCCTGGAGGTTTTTAGTCTCGTCTAGTCTGTTCCTGGAGCTCTTTAGTCTCGTCTAGTCTGTGCCAGGAGCTTTTTAGTGTCGTCTAGTCTGTGCCTGGTGCTTTTTAGTCTAGTCAAGTCAAGTCTGTGCCTGGAGGGTTTTATTCTGGTCTAGTCTGTGCCTGGAGGTATTTATTCAGGTCTAGTCTGTGCCTGGAGGTCTTTATTCTTTTCCAGTCTGTGAAAGGAAATATTTTGTCTCGTCTAGTCTGTGCCTGGAGGCTTTTAGTCTCGTCTAGTCTGTGCCTGGAGGTTTTTAGTCTCGTCTAGTCTGTGCCTTTAGGTTTTTAGTCTAGTCAAGTCAAGTCTGTGCCTGGAGGTTTTTATTCTCGTCTAGTTTGTGCCTTGAGGTTTTTATTCTGGTCTAGTCTGTGCCTGGAGGTCTTTATTCTGGCCCAGTCTTTGCCTGGAGGTCTTTATTCTGGTCCAGTCTTTGCCAGGAGATATTTTGTCTAGGCTAGTCTGTGCCTGTAGGTTTCTAGTCTCGTCTAGTCTGTGCCTGGAGGTTTTTAGTCTCGTCTAGTCTGTGCCTGGAGGTTTTTAGTCTCCTCTAGTCTGTGCCTGGAGGTTTTTAGTCTCGTCTAGTCTGTGCCTGGAGGTTTTTAGTCTCCTCTAGTCTGTGCCTGGAGGTTTTTAGTCTAGTCAAGTCAAGTCTGTGCCTGGAGGTTTTTAGTCTAGTCAAGTCAAGTCAGGTCTGTGCCTGGAGGTTTTTATTCTGGTCTAGTCTGTGCCTTGAGGTTTTTATTCTGGTCTAGTCTGTGCCTGGAGGTCTTTATTCTTTTCCAGTCTTTGCCTGGAGGTCTTTATTCTGGTCCAGTCTTTGCCAGGAGATATTTTGTCTAGGCTAGTCTGTGCCTGGAGGTTTTTATTCTATTCTAGTTTGTGCCAGGAGATATTTTGCCTCGTCTAGTCTGTGCCTGGAGGTTTTTAGTATACTCTAGTCTGTGCCTGGAGGTCTTTATTCTTTTCCAGTCTGTGAAAGGAAATATTTTGTCTAGGCTAGTCTGTGCCTGTAGGTTTCTAGTCTCGTCTAGTCTGTGCCTGGAGGTTTTTAGTCTCGTCAAGTCTGTGCCTGTAGGTTTCTAGTCTCGTCTAGTCTGTCCCTGGAGGTTTTTAGTCTCCTCTAGTCTGTGCCTGGAGGTTTTTAGTCTAGTCAAGTCAAGTCTGTGCCTGGAGGTTTTTAGTCTAGTCAAGTCAAGTCTGCGCCTGGAGGTTTTTATTCTGGTCTAGTTTGTGCCTTGAGGTTTTTATTCTGGTCTAGTCTGTGCCTGGAGGTTTTTATTCTGGTCCAGTCTGTGCCAGGAAATATTTTGTCTAGGCTCGCCTGTGCCTGTAGGTTTCTAGTCTCGTCTAGTCTGTGCCTGGAGGTTTTTAGTCTCGTCTAGTCTGTGCCTGGAGGTTTTTAGTCTCGTCTAGTCTGTGCCTGGAGGTTTTTAGTCTCGTCTAGTCTGTGCCTGGAGGTTTTTATTATGGTCCAGTCTGTGCCAGGAGATATTTTGTCTAGGCTAGTCTGTGCCTGGAGGTTTTTAGTATACTCTAGTCTGTGCCTGGAGGTTTTTATTCTTATCTGTGCCTGGGGTTTCTTAGTCTCATCTTGTCTGTGCCTGGAGGTTTTTAGTCTTGTCTAGTGTAGTGTGTGCCTTGAGGTTTTTATTCTGGTCTAGTCTGTGCCTGGAGGTTTTTATTCTGGTCTAGTCTGTGCCTGGAGCTTTTTAGTCTCGTCTAGTCTGTGCCTGGTGCTTTTTAGACTAATCAAGTCAAGTCTGTGCCTGGAGGGTTTTATTCTGGTCTAGTCTGTGCCTGGAGGTATTTATTCTGGTCTAGTCTGTGCCTGGAGGTCTTTATTCTTTTCCAGTCTGTGAAAGGAAATATTTTGTCTCGTCTAGTCTGTGCCTGGAGGTTTCTAGTCTCGTCTAGTCTGTGCCTGGAGGTTTTTAGTCTCCTCTAGTCTGTGCCTGGAGGTTTTTAGTCTCGTCTAGTCTGTGCCTGGAGGTTTTTAGTCTCGTCTAGTCTGTGCCTGGAGGTTTTTAGTCTCGTCTAGTCTGTGCCTGGAGGTTTTTAGTCTCGTCTAGTCTGTGCCTGGAGCTTTTTTGTCTAGTCAAGTCAAGTCTGTGCCTGGAGGTTTTTATTCTTTTGTCGTTTGTGCCTGGAGGTTTTTATTCTTTTGTAGTTTGTGCCTGGAGGGTTTTTATTCTGGTCTAGTCTGTGCCTGGAGGTTTTTATTCTCGTCTAGTCTGTGCCTGGAGGTTTTTATTCAGGTCCAGTCTGTGCCAGGAGATATTTTGTCTAGGCTAGTCTGTGCCTGTAGGTTTCTAGTCTCGTCTAGTCTGTGCCTGGAGGTTTTTAGTCTCGTCTAGTCTGTGCCTGGAGGTTTTTATTCTGGTCTAGTCTGTGCCTGGAGGTTTTTAGTCTCGTCTAGTCTGTGCCTGGAGGTTTTTAGTCTCCTCTAGTCTGTGCCTGGAGGTTTTTAGTCTCGTCTTGTCTGTGCCTGGAGGTTTTTAGTCTCGTCTAGTCTGTGCCTGGAGGTTTTTATTCTTCTCTAGTCTGTGCCTGTAGGTTTCTAGTCTCGTCTAGTCTGTGCCTGGAGGTTTTTAGTCTCCTCTAGTCTGTGCCTGGAGGTTTTTAGTCTAGTCAAGTCAAGTCTGTGCCTGGAGGTTTTTAGTCTAGTCAAGTCAAGTCTGTGCCTGGAGGTTTTTATTCTGGTCTAGTTTGTGCCTTGAGGTTTTTATTCTGGTCTAGTCTGTGCCTGGAGGTCTTTATTCAGGTCCAGTCTGTGCCAGGAAATATTTTGTCTAGGCTAGCCTGTACCTGTAGGTTTCTAGTCTCGTCTAGTCTGTGCCTGGAGATTTTTAGTCTCGTCTAGTCTGTGCCTGGAGGTTTTTAGTCTCGTCTAGTCTGTGCCTGGAGGTTTTTAGTTTCCTCTAGTCTGTGCCTGGAGGTTTTTAGTCTCGTCTAGTCTGTGCTGGAGGTTTTTAGTCTCGTCTAGTCTGTGCCTGGAGGTTTTTATTCTGGTCTAGTCTGTGCCTGGAGGTTTTTAGTCTAGTCTAGTCAAGTCTGTGCCTGGAGGTTTTTATTCTGGTGTCTTTTGTGCCTGGAGGTTTTTATTCTGGTGTAGTTTGTGCCTGGAGGGTTTTTATTCTGGTCCAGTCTGTGCCAGGAGATATTTTGTCTAGGCTAGTCTGTGCCTGGAGGTTTCTACACACGTCAAGTCTGTGCCTGGAGGTTATTAGTCTCGTCTAGTCTGTGCCTGGAGCTCTTTAGTCTCGTCTACTCTGTGCCAGGAGCTTTTTAGTCTCGTCTAGTCTGTGCCTGGTGCTTTTTAGACTAATCAAGTCAAGTCTGTGCCTGGAGGGTTTTATTCTGGTCTAGTCTGTGCCTGGAGGTATTTATTCTGGTCTAGTCTGTGCCTGGAGGTCTTTATTCTTTTCCAGTCTGTGAAAGGAAATATTTTGTCTCGTCTAGTCTGTGCCTGGAGGTTTCTAGTCTCGTCTAGTCTGTGCCTGGAGGTTTCTAGTATCGTCTAGTCTGTGCCTGGAGGTTTCTAGTCTCGTCTAGTCTGTGCCTGGAGGTTTTTAGTCTCGTCTAGTCTGTGCCTGGAGGTTTTTAGTCTCGTCTAGTCTGTGCCTGGAGGTTTTTAGTCTCGTCTAGTCTGTGCCTGGAGGTTTTTAGTCTCCTCTAGTCTGTGCCTGGAGGTTTTTAGTCTAGTCAAGTCAAGTCTGTGCCTGGAGGTTTTTAGTCTAGTCAAGTCAAGTCTGTGCCTGGAGGTTTTTATTCTGGTCTAGTTTGTGCCTTGAGGTTTTTATTCTGGTCTAGTCTGTGCCTGGAGGTCTTTATTCTTTTCCAGTCTGTGAAAGGAAATATTTTGTCTCATCTAGTCTGTGCCTTTAGGTTTTTAGTCTCGTCTAGTCTGTGCCTGGAGGTTTTTAGTCTCGTCTAGTCTGTGCCTTTAGGTTTTTAGTCTAGTCAAGTCAAGTCTGTGCCTGGAGGTTTTTATTCTGGTCTAGTTTGTGCCTTGAGGTTTTTATTCTGGTCTAGTCTGTGCCTGGAGGTCTTTATTCAGGTCCAGTCTGTGCCAGGAAATATTTTGTCTAGGCTAGCCTGTGCCTGGAGGTTTCTAGTATCGTCTAGTCTGTGCCTGGAGGTTTTTAGTCTCGTCTAGTCTGTGCCTGGAGGTTTTTAGTCTCGTCTTGTCTGTGCCTGGAGGTTTTTAGCCTAGTCTAGTCAAGTCTGTGCCTGGAGGTTTTTATTCTGGTGTCGTTTGTGCCTGGAGGTTTTTATTCTGGTGTAGTTTGTGCCTGGAGGGTTTTTATTCTGGTCTAGTCTGTGCCTGGAGGTTTTTATTCTCGTCTAGTCTGTGCCTGGAGGTCTGTATTCTGGTCCAGTCTGTGCCAGGAGAGATTTTGTCTAGGCTAGTCTGTGCCTGGAGGTTTCTACACACGTCTAGTCTGTGCCTGGAGGTTTTTAGTCTCCTCTAGTCTGAGCCTGGAGGTTTTTAGTCTCGTCTAGTCTGTGCCTGGAGGTTTTTAGTCTCGTCTAGTCTGTGCCTGGAGGTTTTTAGTCTCGTCTAGTCTGTGCCTGGAGGTTTTTAGTCTCGTCTAGTCTGTTCCTGGAGCTCTTTAGTCTCGTCTAGTCTGTGCCTGGAGCTTTTTAGTCTAGTCAAGTTAAGCCTGTGCCTGGAGGTTTTTATTCTGGTCTAGTCTGTGCCTGGAGGTCTTTATTGTGGTCCAGTCTTTGCCTGGAGGTCTTTATTCTGGTCCAGTCTTTGCCAGGAGATATTTTGTCTAGGCTAGTCTGTGCCTGTAGGTTTCTAGTCTCGTCTAGTCTGTGCCTGGAGGTTTTTAGTCTCGTCTAGTCTGTGCCTGGAGGTTTTTAGTCTCGTCTAGTCTGTGCCTGGAGGTTTTTAGTCTCGTCTAGTCTGTGCCTGGAGGTTTTTAGTCTCCTCTAGTCTGTGCCTGGAGGTTTTTAGTCTAGTCAAGTCAAGTCTGTGCCTGGAGGTTTTTAGTCTAGTCAAGTCAAGTCTGTGCCTGGAGGTTTTTATTCTGGTCTAGTTTGTGCCTTGAGGTTTTTATTCTGGTCTAGTCTGTGCCTGGAGGTCTTTATTCAGGTCCAGTCTGTGCCAGGAAATATTTTGTCTAGTCTAGCCTGTGCCTGGAGGTTTCTAGTCTCGTCTAGTCTGTGCCTGGAGGTTTTTAGTCTCGTCTAGTCTGTGCCTGGAGGTTTTTAGTCTCGTCTAGTCTGTGCCTGGAGGTTTTTAGTCTCGTCTAGTCTGTGCCTGGAGGTTTTTAGTCTCGTCTAGTCTGTGCCTGGAGGTTTTTAGTCTCGTCTAGTCTGTGCCTGGACTTTTTTAGTCTAGTCAAGTCAAGTCTGTGCCTGGAGGTTTTTAGTCTAGTCAAGTCAAGTCTGTGCCTGGAGGTTTTTATTTTGGTCTACTTTGTGCCTTGAGGTTTTTATTCTGGTCTAGTCTGTGCCTGGAGGTCTTTATTCTGGTCCAGTCTTTGCCTGGAGGTCTTTATTCTGGTCCAGGCTTTGCCAGGAGATATTTTGTCTAGGCTAGTCTGTGCCTGGAGGTTTTTATTCTGGTCTAGTCTTTGCCAGGAGATATTTTGTCTAGACTAGTCTGTGCCTGGAGGTTTTTAGTATACTCTAGTCTGTGCCTGGAGGTCTTTATTCTTTTCCAGTCTGTGAAAGGAAATATTTTGTCTAGGCTAGTCTGTGCCTGGAGGTTTCTAGTCTCGTCTAGTCTGTGCCTGGAGGTTTTTAGTCTTGTCAAGTCTGTGCCTGTAGGTTTCTAGTCTCGTCTAGTCTGTGCCTGGAGGTTTTAAAGTCTCCTCTAGTCTGTGCCTGGAGGTTTTTAGTCTAGTCAAGTCAAGTCTGTGCCTGGAGGTTTTTAGTCTAGTCAAGTCAAGTCTGTGCCTGGAGGTTTTTATTCTGGTCTAGTTTGTGCCTTGAGGTTTTTATTCTGGTCTAGTCTGTGCCTGGAGGTCTTTATTCAGGTCCAGTCTGTGCCAGGAAATATTTTGTCTAGGCTCGCCTGTGCCTGGAGGTTTTTATTCTCATCTAGTCTGTGCCTGGAGGAATTTAGGCTCGTCTAGTCTGTGCCTGGAGGTTTTTAGTCTCGTCTAGTCTGTGCCTGGAGGTTTTTAGTCTCGTCTAGTCTGTGCCTGGAGGTTTTTAGTCTCGTCTAGTCTGTGCCTGGAGGTTTTTAGTCTCGTCTGGTCTGTGCCTGGAGGTTTTTAGTCTCGTCTAGTCTGTTCCTGGAGCTCTTTAGTCTCGTCTAGTCTGTGCCTGGAGCTTTTTAGTCTAGTCAAGTTAAGTCTGTGCCTGGAGGTTTTTATTCTCGTCTAGTCTGTGCCTGGAGGTCTTTATTGTGGTCCAGTCTTTGCCTGGAGGTCTTTATTCTGGTCCAGTCTTTGCCAGGAGATATTTTGTCTAGGCTAGTCTGTGCCTGTAGGTTTCTAGTCTCGTCTAGTCTGTGCCTGTAGGTTTTTAGTCTCGTCTAGTCTGTGCCTGGAGGTTTTTAGTCTCGTCTAGTCTGTGCCTGGAGGTTTTTAGTCTCGTCTAGTCTGTGCCTGGAGGTTTTTAGTCTCCTCTAGTCTGTGCCTGGAGGTTTTTAGTCTAGTCAAGTCGAGTCTGTGCCTGGAGGTTTTTAGTCTAGTCAAGTCAAGTCTGTGCCTGGAGGTATTTATTCTGGTCTAGTTTGTGCCTTGAGGTTTTTATTCTGGTCTAGTCTGTGCCTGGAGGTCTTTATTCAGGTCCAGTCTGTGCCAGGAAATATTTTGTCTAGTCTAGCCTGTGCCTGGAGGTTTCTAGTCTCGTCTAGTCTGTGCCTGGAGGTTTTTAGTCTCCTCTAGTCTGTGCCTGGAGGTTTTTAGTCTAGTCAAGTCAAGTCTGTGCCTGGAGGTTTTTAGTCTAGTCAAGTCAAGTCTGTGCCTGGAGGTTTTTATTCTGGTCTAGTTTGTGCCTTGAGGTTTTTATTCTGGTCTAGTCTGTGGCTGGAGGTCTTTATTCAGGTCCAGTCTGTGCCAGGAAATATTTTGTCTAGGCTCGCCTGTGCCTGTAGGTTTCTAGTCTCGTCTAGTCTGTGCCTGGAGGTTTTTAGGCTCGTCTAGTCTGTGCCTGGAGGTTTTTAGTCTCGTCTAGTCTGTGCCTGGAGGTTTTTAGTCTCGTCTAGTCTGTGCCTGGAGGTTTTTAGTCTCGTCTAGTCTGTGCCTGGAGGTTTTTAGTCTCGTCTAGTCTGTGCCTGGAGGTTTTTAGTCTCGTCTAGTCTGTTCCTGGAGCTCTTTAGTCTCGTCTAGTCTGTGCCTGGAGCTTTTTAGTCTAGTCAAGTTAAGTCTGTGAATGGAGGTTTTTATTCTCGTCTAGTCTGTGCCTGGAGGTCTTTATTCTGGTCCAGTCTTTGCCTGGAGGTCTTTATTCTGGTCCAGTCTTTGCCAGGAGATATTTTGTCTAGGCTCGCCTGTGCCTGTAGGTTTCTAGTCTCGTCTAGTCTGTGCCTGGAGGTTTTTAGGCTCGTCTAGTCTGTGCCTGGAGGTTTTTAGTCTCGTCTAGTCTGTGCCTGGAGGTTTTTAGTCTCGTCTAGTCTGTGCCTGGAGGTTTTTAGTCTCGTCTAGTCTGTGCCTGGAGGTTTTTAGTCTCGTCTAGTCTGTGCCTGGAGGTTTTTAGTCTCGTCTAGTCTGTTCCTGGAGCTCTTTAGTCTCGTCTAGTCTGTGCCTGGAGCTTTTTAGTCTAGTCAAGTTAAGTCTGTGAATGGAGGTTTTTATTCTCGTCTAGTCTGTGCCTGGAGGTCTTTATTCTGGTCCAGTCTTTGCCTGGAGGTCTTTATTCTGGTCCAGTCTTTGCCAGGAGATATTTTGTCTAGGCTAGTCTGTGCCTGTAGGTTTCTAGTCTCGTCTAGTCTGTGCCTGGAGGTTTTTAGTCTCGTCTAGTCTGTGCCTGGAGGTTTTTATTCTGGTCTAGTCTGTGCCTGGAGGTTTTTAGTCTCGTCTAGTCTGTGCCTGGAGGTTTTTAGTCTCCTCTAGTCTGTGCCTGGAGGTTTTTAGTCTAGTCAAGTCAAGTCTCTGCCTGGAGGTTTTTAGTCTAGTCAAGTCAAGTCTGTGCCTGGAGGTTTTTATTCTGGTCTAGTTTGTGCCTTGAGGTTTTTATTCTGGTCTAGTCTGTGCCTGGAGGTCTTTATTCAGGTCCAGTCTGTGCCAGGAAATATTTTGTCTAGGCTAGCCTGTGCCTGTAGGTTTCTAGTCTCGTCTAGTCTGTGCCTGGAGGTTTTTAGTCTCGTCTAGTCTGTGCCTGGAGGTTTTTAGTCTCGTCTAGTCTGTGCCTGGAGGTTTTTAGTCTCGTCAAGTCTGTGCCTGGACTTTTTTAGTCTAGTCAAGTCAAGTCTGTGCCTGGAGGTTTTTAGTCTAGTCAAGTCAAGTCTGTGCCTGGAGGTTTTTATTTTGGTCTAGTTTGTGCCTTGAGGTTTTTATTCTGGTCTAGTCTGTGCCTGGAGGTCTTTATTCTGGTCCAGTCTTTGCCTGGAGATATTTTGTCTAGGCTAGTCTGTGCCTGGAGGTTTTTATTCTGGTCTAGTCTGTGCCAGGAGATATTTTTTCTAGTCTACTCTGTGCCTGGAGGTTTTTAGTATACTCTAGTCTGTGCCTGGAGGTCTTTATTCTTTTCCAGTCTGTGAAAGGAAATATTTTGTCTAGGCTAGTCTGTGCCTGGAGGTTTCTAGTCTCGTCTAGTCTGTGCCTGGAGTTTTTTAGTCTTGTCAAGTCTGTGCCTGTAGGTTTCTAGTCTCGTCTACTCTGTGCCTGGAGGTTTTTAGTCCCCTCTAGTCTGTGCCTGGAGGTTTTTAGTCTAGTCAAGTCAAGTCTGTGCCTGGAGGTTTTTAGTCTTATCTAATCTGTGCCTGGGGTTTCTTAGTCTCATCTTGTCTGTGCCTGGAGGTTTTTAGTCTAGTCTAGTGTAGTGTGTGCCTGGAGGTTTTTATTCTGGTCTAGTCTATGCCTGGAGGTTTTTATTCTGGTCTAGTCTGTGCCTGGAGGTCTGTATTCTGGTCCAGTCTGTGCCAGGAGCGATTTTGTCTAGGCTAGTCTGTGCCTGGATTTTTCTACACGCGTCTAGTCTGTGCCTGGAGGTTTTTAGTCTCGTCTAGTCTGTGCCTGGAGGTTTTTAGTCTCGTCTGGTCTGTGCCTGGAGCTCTTTAGTCTCGTCTAGTCTGTGCCTGGAGCTTTTTAGTCTAGTCAAGTTAAGTCTGTGCCTGGAGGGTTTTATTCTGGTCTAGTCTGTGCCTGGAGGTATTTATTCTGGTCTAGTCTGTGCCTGGAGGTTTCTAGTCTCGTCTAGTCTGTGTCTGGAGGTTTCTAGTCTCGTCTAGTCTGTGCCTGGAGGTTTCTAGTCTCGTCTAGTCTGTGCCTGGAGGTTTCTAGTCTCGTCTAGTCTGTGCCTGGAGGTTTTTAGTCTAGTCAAGTCAAGTCTGTGCCTGGAGGTTTTTATTCTTTTCTTGTTTGTGCCTTGAGGTTTTTATTCTGGTCTAGTCTGTGCCTGGAGGTCTTTATTCTGGTCCAGTCTTTGCCTGGAGGTCTTTATTCTGGTCCAGTCTTTGCCAGGAGATATTTTGTCTAGGCTAGTCTGTGCCTGTAGGTTTCTAGTCTCGTCTAGTCTGTGCCTGGAGGTTTTTAGTCTCGTCTAGTCTGTGCCTGGAGGTTTTTAGTCTCGTCTAGTCTGTGCCTGGAGGTTTTTAGTCTCGTCTAGTCTGTGCCTGGAGGTTTTTAGTCTCCTCTAGTCTGTGCCTGGAGGTTTTTAGTCTAGTCAAGTCAAGTCTCTGCCTGGAGGTTTTTAGTCTAGTCAAGTCAAGTCTGTGCCTGGAGGTTTTTATTCTGGTCTAGTTTGTGCCTTGAGGTTTTTATTCTGGTCTAGTCTGTGGCTGGAGGTCTTTATTCAGGTCCAGTCTGTGCCAGGAAATATTTTGTCTAGGCTAGTCTGTGCCTGTAGGTTTCTAGTCTCGTCTAGTCTGTGCCTGGAGGTTTTTAGTCTCGTCTAGTCTGTGCCTGGAGGTTTTTAGTCTCGTCTAGTCTGTGCCTGGAGGTTTTTAGTCTCCTCTAGTCTGTGCCTGGAGGTTTTTAGTCTCGTCTAGTCTGTGCCTGGAGGTTTTTAGTCTCGTCTAGTCTGTGCCTGGAGGTTTTTAGTCTAGTCTAGTCAAGTCTGTGCCTGGAGGTTTTTATTCTGGTGTCGTTTGTGCCTGGAGGTTTTTATTCTGGTGTAGTTTGTGCCTGGAGGGTTTTTATTCTGGTCTAGTCTGTGCCTGGAGGTTTTTATTCTCGTCTAGTCTGTGCCTGGAGGTTTTTATTCTGTCCAGTCTGTGCCAGGAGATATTTTGTCTAGGCTAGTCTGTGCCTGGAGGTTTTTAGTATACTCTAGTCTGTGCCTGGAGGTTTTTATTCTTATCTAATCTGTGCCTGGTTTTTCTTAGTCTCATCTTGTCTGTGCCTGGAGGTTTTTAGTCTAGTCTAGTGTAGTGTGTGCCTGGAGGTTTTTATTCTGGTCTAGTCTGTGCCTGGAGGTTTTTATTCAGGTCTAGTCTGTGCCTGGAGGTCTGTATTCTGGTCCAGTCAGTGCCAGGAGAGATTTTGTCTAGGCTAGTCTGTGCCTGGAGGTTTCTACACACGTCTAGTCTGTGCCTGGAGGTTTTTAGTCTCGTCTAGTCTGTGCCTGGAGGTTTTTAGTCTCGTCTAGTCTGTGCCTGGAGGTTTTTAGTCTCCTCTAGTCTGTGCCTGGATGTTTTTAGTCTAGTCAAGTCAAGTCTGTGCCTGGAGGTTTTTAGTCTAGTCAAGTTAAGTCTGTGCCTGGAGGTTTTTATTCTGGTCTAGTTTGTGCCGTGAGGTTTTTATTCTGGTCTAGTCTGTTCCTGGAGGTCTTTATTCTGGTCTAGTTTGTACCTTGAGGTTTTTATTATGGTCTAGTCTGTGCCTGGATATCTTTATTCATTTCCTGTCTGCGCCAGGAAATATTTTGTCTAGGCTAGCCTGTGCCTGTAGGTTTCTAGTCTCATCTAGTCTGTGCCTGGAGGTTTTTAGTCTCGTCTAGTCTGTGCCTGGAGGTTTTTAGTCTCGTCTAGTCTGTGCCTGGAGGTTTTTAGCCTAGTCTAGTCAAGTCTGTGCCTGGAGGTTTTTATTCTGGTGTCGTTTGTACCTGGAGGTTTTTATTCTGGTGTAGTTTGTGCCTGGAGGGTTTTTATTCTGGTCTAGTCTGTGCCTGGAGGTTTTTATTCTCGTCTAGTCTGTGCCTGGAGGTTTTTATTCTGGTCCAGTCTGTGCCAGGAGATATTTTGTCTAGGCTAGTCTGTGCCTGGAGGTTTTTAGTATACTCTAGTCTATGCCTGGAGGTTTTTATTCTTATCTTATCTGTGCCTGGGGTTTCTTAGTCTCATCTTGTCTGTGCCTGGCGGTTTTTAGTCTAGTCTAGTGTAGTGTGTGCCTGGAGGTTTTTATTCTGGTCTAGTCTGTGCCTGGAGGTTTTTATTCTGGTCTAGTCTGTGCCTGGAGGTCTGTATTCTGGTCCAGTCTGTGCCAGGAGCGATTTTGTCTAGGCTAGTCTGTGCCTGGAGGTTTCTACACACGTCTAGTCTGTGCCTGGAGGTTTTTAGTCTCGTCTAGTCTGTGCCTGGAGGTTTTTAGTCTCGTCTAGTCTGTGCCCGGAGCTCTTTAGTCTCGTCTAGTCTGTGCCTGGTGCTTTTTAGTCTAGTCAAGTTAAGTCTGTGCCTGGAGGGTTTTATTCTGGTCTAGTCTGTGCCTGGAGGTATTTATTCTGGTCTAGTTTGTGCCTTGAGGTTTTTATTCTGGTCTAGTCTGTGCCTGGAGGTCTTTATTCAGGTCCAGTCTGTGCCAGGAAATATTTTGTCTAGGCTAGCCTGTGCCTGTAGGTTTCTAGTCTCGTCTAGTCTGTGCCTGGAGGTTTCTAGTCTCGTCTAGTCTGTGCCTGGAGGTTTTTAGTCTCGTTTAGTCTGTGCCTGGAGGTTTTTAGTCTCGTCTAGTCTGTGCCTTTAGGTTTTTAGTCTCGTCTAGTCTGTGCCTTTAGGTTTTTAGTCTAGTCAAGTCAAGTCTGTGCCTGGAGGTTTTTATTCTGGTCTAGTTTGTGCCTTGAGGTTTTTATTCTGGTCTAGTCTGTGCCTGGAGGTCTTTATTCTGGTCTAGTCTTTGCCTGGATGTCTTTATTCTGGTCCAGTCTTTGCCAGGAGATATTTTGTCTAGGCTAGTCTGTGCCTGGAGGTTTTTAGTATACTCTAGTCTGTGCCTGGAGGTCTTTATTCTTTTCCAGTCTGTGAAAGGAAATATTTTGTCTAGGCTAGTCTGTGCCTGGAGGTTTCTAGTCTCGTCTAGTCTGTGCCTGGAGGTTTTTAGTCTCCTCTAGTCTGTGCCTGGAGTTTTTTAGTCTCGTCTAGTCTGTGCCTGGAGGTTTTTAGTCTCCTCTAGTCTGTGCCTGGAGGTTTTTAGTTTAGTCAAGTCAAGTCTGTGCCTGGAGGTTTTTAGTCTAGTCAAGTCAAGTCTGTGCCTGGAGGTTTTTATTCTGGTCTAGTTTGTGCCTTGAGGTTTTTATTCTGGTCTAGTCTGTGCCTGGAGGTCTTTATTCAGGTCCAGTCTGTGCCAGGAAATATTTTGTCTAGGCTAGCCTGTGCCTGTAGGTTTCTAGTCTTGTCTAGTCTGTGCATGGAGGTTTTTACTCTCGTCTAGTCTGTGCCTGGAGGTTTTTACTCTCGTCTAGTCTGTGCCTGGAGGTTTTTAGTCTCGTCTAGTCTGTGCCTGGAGGTTTTTAGTCTCCTCTAGTCTGTGCCTGGAGCTTTTTAGTTTCGTCTAGTCTGTGCCTTTAGGTTTTTAGTCTCGTCTAGTCTGTGCCTGGAGGTTTTTAGTCTCGTCTAGTCTGTGCCTGGAGGTTTTTAGTCTAGTCTAGTCAAGTCTGTGCCTGGAGGTTTTTATTCTGGTGTCGTTTCTGCCTGGAGGTTTTTATTCTGGTGTAGTTTGTGCCTGGAGTTTTTTTATTCTGGTCTAGTCTGTGCCTGGAGGTTTTTATTCTCGTCTAGTCTGTGCCTGGAGGTTTTTATTCTGTCCAGTCTGTGCCAAGAGATATTTTGTCTTGTCTAGTCTGTGCCTGGAGGTTTCTAGTCTCGTCTAGTCTGTGCCCGGAGGTTTTTATTCTTATCTAATCTGTGCCTGGTGTTTCTTAGTCTCATCTTGTCTGTGCCTGGAGGTTTTTAGTCTAGTCTAGTGTAGTGTGTGCCTGGAGGTTTTTATTCTGGTCTAGTCTGTGCCTGGAGGTTTTTATTCTGGTCTAGTCTGTGCCTGGAGGTCTGTATTCTGGTCCAGTCTGTGCCAGGAGAGATTTTGTCTAGGCTAGTCTGTGCCTGGAGGTTTCTACACACGTCTAGTCTGTGCCTGGAGGTTTTTAGTCTCGTCTAGTCTGTGCCTGGAGGTTTTTAGTCTCGTCTAGTCTGTGCCTGGAGGTTTTTAGTCTCCTCTAGTCTGCGCCTGGAGGTTTTTAGTCTAGTCAAGTCAAGTCTGTGCCTGGAGGTTTTTAGTCTAGTAAAGTTAAGTCTGTGCCCTAAGGTTTTTATTCTGGTCTAGTTTGTGCCTTGAGGTTTTTATTCTGGTCTAGTCTGTGCCTGGAGGTCTTTATTCTGCTCCCGTCTTTGCCTGGAGGTCTTTATTCTGGTCCAGTCTTTGCCAGGAGATATTTTGTCTAGGCTAGTCTGTGCCTGGAGGTTTTTATTCTTGTCCTGTCTGTGCCAGGAGATATTTTGTCTCGTCTAGTCTGTGCCTGGAGGTTTTTAGTATACTCTAGTCTGTGCCTGGAGGTTTTTATTCTCTTCCAGTCTGTGAAAGGATATATTTTGTCTAGGCTAGTCTGTGCCTGGAGGTTTCTAGTCTCGTCTAGTCTGTGCCTGGAGGTTTTTAGTCTCGTCAAGTCTGTGCCTGTAGGTTTCTAGTCTCGTCTAGTCTGTGCCTGGAGGTTTTTAGTCTCCTCTAGTCTGTGCCTGGGGGTTTTTAGTCTAGTCAAGTCAAGTCTGTGCCTGGAGGTTTTCAGTCTAGTCAAGTCAAGTCTGTGCCTGGAGGTTTTTATTCTGGTCTAGTTTGTGCCTTGAGGTTTTTATTCTGATCTAGTCTGTGGCTGGAGGTCTTTATTCAGGTCCAGTCTGTGCCAGGAAATATTTTGTCTAGGCTAGCCTGTGCCTGTAGGTTTCTAGTCTCGTCTAGTCTGTGCCTGGAGGTTTTTAGGGTCGTCTAGTCTGTGCCTGGAGGTTTTTAGTCTCGTCTAGTCTGTGCCTGGAGGTTTTTAGTCTCGTCTAGTCTGTGCCTGGAGGTTTTTAGCCTAGTCTAGTCAAGTCTGTGCCTGGAGGTTTTTATTCTGGTGTCGTTTGTACCTGGAGGTTTTTATTCTGGTGTAGTTTGTGCCTGGAGGGTTTTTATTCTGGTCTAGTCTGTGCCTGGAGGTTTTTATTCTCGTCTAGTCTGTGCCTGGAGGTTTTTATTCTGGTCCAGTCTGTGCCAGGAGATATTTTGTCTAGGCTAGTCTGTGCCTGGAGGTTTTTAGTATACTCTAGTCTGTGCCTGGAGGTTTTTATTCTTATCTTATCTGTGCCTGGGGTTTCTTAGTCTCATCTTGTCTGTGCCTGGAGTTTTTTAGTCTTGTCTAGTGTAGTGTGTGCCTGGAGGTTTTTATTCTGGTCTAGTCTGTGCCTGGAGGTTTTTATTCTGGTCTAGTCTGTGCCTGGAGGTCTGTATTCTGGTCCAGTCTGTGCCAGGAGCGATTTTGTCTAGGCTAGTCTGTGCCTGGAGGTTTCTACACACGTCTAGTCTGTGCCTGGAGGTTTTTAGTCTCGTCTAGTCTGTGCCTGGAGGTTTTTAGTCTCGTCTAGTCTGTTCCTGGAGCTCTTTAGTCTCGTCTAGTCTGTGCCAGGAGCTTTTTAGTGTCATCTAGTCTGTGCCTGGTGCTTTTTAGTCTAGTCAAGTCAAGTCTGTGCCTGGAGGGTTTTATTCTGGTCTAGTCTGTGCCTGGAGGTATTTATTCTGGTCTAGTCTCTGCCTGGAGGTCTTTATTCTTTTCCAGTCTGTGAAAGGAAATATTTTGTCTCATCTAGTCTGTGCCTGGAGGCTTTTAGTCTCGTCTAGTCTGTGCCTGGAGGTTTTTAGTCTCGTCTAGTCTGTGCCTTTAGGTTTTTAGTCTAGTCAAGTCAAGTCTGTGCCTGGAGGTTTTTATTCTGGTCTAGTTTGTGCCTTGAGGTTTTTATTCTGGTCTAGTCTGTGCCTGGAGGTCTTTATTCTGGTCCAGTCTTTGCCTGGAGGTCTTTATTCTGGTCCAGTCTTTGCCATGAGATATTTAGTCTCGTCTAGTCTGTGTCTGGAGGTTTCTAGTCTCGTCTAGTCTGTGCCTGGAGGTTTTTAGTCTCCTCTAGTCTGTGCCAGGAGATATTTTGTCTAGGCTAGTCTGTGCCTGTAGGTTTTTAGACATGTCTAGTCTGTGCCTGGAGGTTTTTATTCTGGTCTAGTCTGTGCCTGGAGGTTTTTAGACACGTCTAGTCTGTGCCTGGAGGTTTTTATTCTTGTCTAGTCTGTGCCAACAGATATTTTGTCTAGGCTAGTCTGTGCCTGTAGGTGTTTAGACATGTCTAGTCTGTGCCTGGAGGTTTTTAGTCTCATCTAGTCTGTGCCTGGAGGTTTTTAGTCTCATCTAGTCTTTGCCTGGAGGTTTTTAGTCTCCTCTAGTCTGTGCCTGGAGGTTTTTAGTCTAGTCAAGTCAAGTCTCTGCCTGGAGGTTTTTAGTCTAGTCAAGTCAAGTCTGTGCCTGGAGTTTTTTAGTCTCGTCTAGTCTGTGTGCCTGGAGGTTTTTAGTCTCGTTGAGTTTGTCCCTGGTGGTTTTTACTCTCGTCTAGTCTGCGGCTGCAAGTTCCTAGTCTACTCTAGTCTAGTCTGTGCTAGGAGGATTTTTGTTTAGTCTAGTCTAGACTGTGCCTGGAGGTTTTCAGTCTAGTCTAACCTAAGCCTGGAGGTTTTTATTCTCGTCTACTCTGTGCCTGGAGGTTTTCAGTCTAGCCTGCTCTGTGCCTGTGGGTGTTCAGTCTAGTCTTGCCTAGTCTATGCCAGGAGGTTTTAAGTCTAGTCTAGTCTAGTCTATTCCGTGCCTGAAGGTGTTCAGTCTAGTCTGGTCTGTGTCTCCATTTTGTAAGTCTAGTTTTGTCTAGCCTTTTCCTGGTGGTTTTAATTCCAGTCTAGTGTGTGCCTGCTTGTTTTAATTCCAGTCTTGTTTGTGCCTGGATGTTTTAAGTCTAGTGCAGACTGTGCCTGGTGGGTTTTAGTCTAGTCTCGCCAGTGCCTGGAGGTTTTTAGTCTATTCTAGTGTGTTTGTGGAGGTTTTTATCCTAAACTAGTCTGTGGCTGGAGGTTTCTAGTCAAGTCTAGTCTATTCCTGGATGTTTTTATTCTATTCAAGTCTATGCCTGGAGGATTTAAGACTAGTCTAGTCGGTGCCTGGAGGTTTTTAGTCTATTCTAGTGTAGTCTGTGCCTGTAGGTTTTTATTCTGGTCTAGTCTGTGCCTGGAGGTCATTATTCTGGTCCAGTCTGTGCCAGGAGATATTTTGTCAAGGCTAGTCTGTGCCTGTAGGTTTTTAGACATGTCTAGTCTGTGCCTGGAGGTTTTTATTCTGGTCTAGTCTGTGCCTGGAGGTTGTTATTCTGGTCTAGTCTGTGCCTGGAGGTTTTTATTCTGGTCTAGTCTGTGACTGGAGGTTTTTATTCTGGTCTAGTCTGTGCCAGGGGATATTTTATCTAGGCTAGTCTGTGCCTGGAGGTTTTTATTCTGGTCTAGTCTGTGCCTTTAGGTCTTTATTCTGGTCCAGTCTGTGCCAGGAGATATTTTGTCTAGGCAAGTCTGTGCCTGTAGGTTTTTAGACACGTCTAGTCTGTGCCTGGAGGTTTTTATTCTGGTCTAGTCTGTGCCTGGAGGTTTTTATTCTGGTCTAGTCTGTGCCAGGAGATATTTTGTCTAAGCTAGTCTGTGCCTGGAGGTTTTTAGTCTAGTCAAGTCTAGTCTGTGCCTTTAGGAGGTTTTTATTCTGGTCCAGTCTGTGCCAGGAGAGATTTTGTCTAGGTAGTCTGTGCCTGTAGGTTTTTAGACGTGTCTTGTCTGTGCCTTTATGTTTTATTCTTGTCTCGTCTGTGCCTGGAGGTTTTTAGTCTCATCTAGTCTGTGCCTATAGGTTTTTATTCCGGTCCAGTCTGTGCCAGGAGATATTTTGTCTAGGCTAGTCTGTGCCTGGTGGTTTTTAGTCTTGTCTTGTCTGTGCCTGGAGGTTTTTAGTCTCCTCTAGTCTGTGCCTGGAGTTTTTTTATCTCGTCTAGTCTGTGCCTGGGGGTATTTTGTCTAGTCTAGTCTAGTCTGTGCCTGGAGGTTTTTATTCTGGTCTTGTCTGTGCCTGGAGGTTTTTAGTCTCGTCTAGTCTGTGCCTGGAGGTCTTTATTCTGGTCCAGTCTGTGCCAGGAGATATTTTGTCTATTCTAGTCTGTGCCTGTAGGTTTCTTGACACGTCTAGCCTGTGCCTGGAGGTTTGTAGTCTCGTCTAGTCTGTGCCTGGAGTTTTTTAGTTCATCTAGTCTGTGCCTTTAGGTTTTTTGTCTCATCTAGTCTGTGCCTGGAGGTTTTTAGTCTAGTCAAGTCAAGTCTGTGCCTGGAGGTTTTTATTCTGGTCTAATCTGTGCCTGGAGGGTTTTTATTCTGGTCTAGTCTGTGCCTGGAGGTTTATATTCTGGTCTTGTCTGTGCCTGGAGTTTTTTATTCTGGTCTAGTCTGTGCCAGGAGATATTTTGTCTAGGCTAGTCTGTGCCTGTAGGTTTTTAGACATGTCTAGTCTGTGCCTTGTGGTTTTTAGTCTCATCTAGTC
>JAESHU010000087.1:213593-258256 GCA_017639245.1 Myiopsitta monachus | reverse complement strand
ATCCCTAACCCCCTATCCCTAACACCTAACCCTAACCCCTAACCCCCTAACCCTAACCCCCTAACCCTCACCCCCTAACCATAACCCTAACCCCCTAACACTAACCATAAACCTAAACCCAAACCCTAACCCAAACCCTAACCCAAACCTTAACGGCAGCGGTCTCACTAACCCTAACCCTACACCTAAATCTAACCCTAACCCTAACGGCTCCGGTCTCACTAATCCTAACCCTAACCCTAACCCTAACGGCTCCGGTCTCACTAACCCTAACCCTAACCCTAACCCCTAATCCTAACCCCTAACCCCGACGTGAACCATAAACCCTAAACCCTAACCCCTAACCCTAACCCCCTAAACCTAACCCTAATCGTCTAATCCTAACCCTTAACGCTAACCCAACCCTAACCCTAAACCTGTCTAACCCTAAACCTAACACTAACCCTAACCCTAACATTAACCCTTAACCCAAAACCCTAAACACTAAACCCTAACCCTAACCCAAACCCTAACCCTAACCCCTAACCCTAATCCTAAAGCTAACCCTAATCCTAACACTAACACTAAAGCTAACCCTAACCCTAACCCTAACGGCAGCGGTCTCACTAACCCTAACCCTAACCCTAACCCTAACCAATAACCCTTACCCATAAGCCTAACCCTAACCCTAAACCCTAAACACTAACCCATAACAATAACCCTAACGCCAACCCTAACCGATAACCCTAACCCTAACCCGTAACCCTAACCCAAAACCTAACCCGAACCCTAACCCGAATACTAACCCGAACCCTATCCCGAACCCTAACCCGAACCTGAACCCTAACCCTAATCCTAAACATAAGCCCTAACTCTAACCCCTAACCCTAACCCTAACCCCTAACCCCAAGCCTAACACCTAACGCTAACCCTCACCCCCTGACCCTAACCCCCTAGCCCTAACCCTAACAATAACCCTAGCTGTAGCCCTGAGCCTAACACCTAACCCTGACCCTAACCCTAATCCTAACCCCAATCCTAAACCCTAACCCCCTAACCCTAATCCCCTAACCCTAACCCCCTAACCTTAACCCTAGGTCTAACCCTTACACCTAACCCTAACTCCAAATCCCTACCCCTAACCGTAAACCTAACCCGAACCCCCTAACCCTAACACCCTAACTCTAACACCCTACCACTACCCCTACCCCTAACCCCCAACCCCTACCCCTACTAAGCTAGGCTTAAAATATCCAGGCACACACTAGACTGGAATTAAAACAACCAGGCACGCACTAGACGGGAATAAAAACCACCAGGCACAGACTACACAACACTAGACTTAAAAAATCCAGGCACAGACCACACTAGACTGAGCATCTTCAGGCACGGAATAGACTAGACTAGACTTAAAACATCCCGGCACAGATTAGACAAGACTAGACTGAAAACCCACAGGCAGAGAGTAGGCTAAAGTGAAAATCTCCCAGCACAGAGTAGACGAGAAAAAAAACCTCCAGGCACAGACTAGGCGAGAATAAAAACCTCTAGGCACAGACTAGACTAGACTTAAATCCTCCAGGCACAGACTTCAATAGATTAAAAACATCCAGGAATAGACTAGGCTAGACTAGAAACCTCCAGCCACAGACTACTTTAGGATAAAAACATCCACAAACACACTAGAGTTAGACTAAAAACCTCCAGGCACTGGCGAGACTAGACTAAAATCCACCAGGCACAGTCTACACCACACTTAAAACATCCAGGCACAAACAAGACTGGAATGAAAACAAGCAGGCACACACTAGACTGGAATTAAAAAAACCAGGAAAAGGCTAGACAAAACTAGACTTACAAAATCGAGACACAGACCAGACTAGACTGAACACCTTCAGGCACGGAATAGACTAGACTAGACTTAAAACCTCCCGGCATAGACTAGGCAAGACTAGACTGAAAACCCACAGGCACAGACTAGGCTAGACTGAAAACCTCCAGGCACAGAGTAGACGAGAATAAAACCCTCCAGGCTTAGGTTAGACTAGACTGAAAACCTCCAGGCACAGACTAGACTAGAATGAACACCTTCAGGCACGGAGTAGGCTAGCCTAGACTTAAAACCTCAAGGCACAGACAAGACTAGACTAGACAAAAATCCTCCAGGCACAGACTAGACTAGAGTAGACTAGGAAATTACAGCCGCAGACTAGACAAGAGTAAAAACCACCAGGGACAAACACAACAAGACTAAAAAAATATCCAGGCACAGACTAGACCAGAATAAAAACCTCCAGGCACAGACTAAACCAGAATAAAAACCTCCAGGCACAGACTAGAACAGAATAAAAACCTCCAGGCACAGACTAGACGAGACTAAAAAACTCCAGGCACAGACTAGAACAGAATAAAAACCTCCAGGCACAGACTAGACGAGACTAAAAACCTCCAGGCACAGACTACACTAGACTAGACTAAAAACCTCCAGGAACAGACTAGACGTGTCTAAAAACGTACAGGCACAGACTAGACTAGACAAAATATCTCCAGGCACAGACTAGACGAGAATAAAAACCTCCAGGCACAGACTAGACCAGAATAAAAACCTCCAGGCACAGACTAGACTAGAATAAATATCTCCTGGCACAGACTGGACCAGAATAAAGACCTCCAGGCACAGACTAGACCAGAATAAAAACCTCCAGGCACAGACTAGACCAGAATAAAAACCTCCAGGCACAGACTAGACCAGAAAAAAACCTCCAGGCACAGACTAGACCAGAATAAAAACCTCCAGGCACAGACTAGACATGTCTGAAAACCTACAGGCACAGGCTATACTAGACAAAATATCTCCTGGCACAGACTGGACCAGAATAAAGACCTCCAGGCACAGACTGGACCAGAATAAAAACCTCCAGGCAGAGACTAGACCAGAATAAAAACCTCCAGGCACAGACTAGACCAGAATAAAAACCTCCAGGCACAGACTTGACTTGACAAGACTAAAAACCTCCAGGCACAGACGATACTAGATTAGACAAAATACCTCCAGGCACAGACTTGACGAGATTAAAACCTCCAGGCACAGACTAGACCAGAATAAAAACCTCCAGGCACAGACTAAACGAGACTAAAAACCTCCAGGCACAGACTAGATGTGCCTAAAAACCTACAGGCACAGACTAGCCTAGACAAAATATGTCCTGGCACAGACTGGACCAGAATAAAGACCTCCAGGCACAGACTAGACCAGAATAAAAACCTCCAGGCACAGACTAGACCAGAATAAAAACCTCCAGGCACAAAGTAGGCCAGAATAAAAAACTCCAGGCACAGACTTGACTAGAGTAGACTAAAAACCTCCAGGCACACACTAGATGAGACTAAAAACCTCCAGGCACAGACTAGACAAGTATAAAAACCTCCAGGCTTAGGTTAGACTAGACGGAAAACCTCCAGGCACAGACTAGTCTAGAATGAACACTTTCAGGCACGAAACAGACTAGCCTAGACTTAAAACCTCCAGACACAGTCTAGACTAGACTATACAAAAATCCTCCAAGCACAGAATAGACTAGAGAAGACTAGGAACTTGCAGCCGCAGGCTAGACGAGAGTAAAAACCACCAGGGACAAACTCAACGAGACTAAAAACCTCCAGACACAGATGAGACGAGACTAAAAAATCCAGGCACAGACTAGACGAGACTAAAATCCTCCAGGCACAGACTAGACGTGTCTAAGAACCTCCAGGCACAGACTAGACAAGAATAAAAACCTCAAGGCACAAACTAGAAAAGAATAAAAACCTCCAGGCACAGACTAGATGAGACTAAGAACCTCCAGGCACAGACTAGACCAGAACAAAATATCTCCTGGCACAGACTGGATCAGAATAAAAACCTCAGGGCACAGACTGGACCAGAATAAAGACCTCCAGGCACAGACTAGGCCAGAATAAATACCTCCAGGCACAGACTAGACCAGAATAAAAACCTCCAGGCACAGACTAGACCAGAATAAAAACCCTCCAGGCACAAACTAGACCAGAATAAAAACCTCCAGGCACAGACTTGACAAGACTAGAATAAAAACATCCAGGCACAGATTAGATGAGACTATAAACCTCCAGGCTCAGACTAGACGAGACTAAAAACCTCCAGGCAAAGAATATGTGAGACTTAAAACCCTCTGGGATAGTCTAGACCAGACTTAAAGCCTCCAGGCACAGACTAGATCAGAATTAAAGTTCCATGCTAACACTAGACTAGGCTAAAAACATCCAGGCAGAGACTACATGAGGCTAAAAACCTACAGGCACAGACAAGTCAAGATTAAATACCTCCAGACCGAGACTAGACCAGGCAAGAATTAAAACCTCCAGGTTGAGATTAGGAGAGACTAAAAACATCCAGGCACAGACTACACTGGAGGAGACTAAAAACATCCCAGCACAGACTAGAGTAGACTTAAAAGCCCCAGGCACAGACCAGCTTCCCCGGGCACAGATTGATTTCTCCAACCACAGATTCTGCAGGCACAGAATAAATTTTCCTGTCACAGATTAAATTCTCCAGGTATAGTTTAAATTCCCAAGGCACATATTAAGTTCTCCAATCACATACAGCACTGACTGCAGCTGAACACACTGCACTACCATCTTACACACAACCTCGAGAGTCTGAGGCACGAGCCACAGCTGTGCTTTAGCTTCGTACACTGATAAAAGCTGACACTGAGCACGAACTGCCTCCCTTTCCCTGCCCAAAGAGAGCCCCTCTTCAACAACCTTTCTCCCACTCTGACCTTACGACTGTTTCCTGACTCTCTCCGGGCCTGTTCCATTTGCTTACCTTTTACGAGAGCAGAGGTCCTAAACCACCCTTGAGAACAACCTCTTGTCGATAGCCGCTATGTTCCTTCTCTGCCCACACACCTCTTCATCATCTGCAAAGTAAAACAGGACTGATACACAATAATGGGGACATGGAGCACAGATTACCTTTACCACAACTTCTCCCCTGAGTCCTCCCACACAGTTCACTTTCCCTCATCACCACCTACAAATACAACACCTAAAAAACTCTCTACACAATGATACTTCATAATGCATGCACTAGTAAGTCTTAACGTGGCCAGAAGGTCTTAAATGAGACAAGACCCTTGCAAAAGCCCCCCCAAAATCACACCTCAAATAACCCACAAAGCTCCCAGGTCACAAAACCTGAGCCAACACAGAGAACTTTGCCTGATGAGAGCTGAACCTCAAATGAGCTCACTGAGCAGAGGCTGTGCCTCATATACCACAGGCCCCACCCGCAACCCCTCCCTCAATGGGATGGGGGGGGGGGCAAACCACCAGCAGGGATACAAGCACCCTGATGAGCCACAGCTGGGTCTTTGGCTAACTTGGATCTGGCTCTGTGGCTGCTCCCTATCTGCACCAAAGTTGCTGCCTGGCTGCTCGGAAAGTGTCCTGGCTCTTCCATATCTGCTCACTGGTTTTGCTCCATGAGCCCTCCGTGGCTTAAATTTTCTGCTTGTCTTTCTCTGGCTCAGATGGGTGAGACTCAGAGATTCAGACTTTGAGGCTGAGACTCAGGGACTGAGACTCTAGGGCTCAGACTAGGGCTGACAATCTGGGACTCCGACTCTGTGCCTGACTACAGCTGAGACTGTGTCTGAAACTTTGTGGCTGAGACAGTCCCTGAGACTCTGGGCCTGAGACTTTGGAACTGATACTCTCAGACTCAGACTCTGTGCCTAAAAATGTTGCCGAGACTCTGGCTAAGACTATGGAATTAAGACTGTTGGCCTCAAATGCAGGAGCTGGTACTTTCAGACTCTAAGTGACAGAGACTGTTGCTGAGACTCTACGTCTAAGACTCTGGGATTCCGAAAATCTGTGGCAGAGACCGTGCCTGAAGCAGTGGCTGAGACTCTGGGCCTCAAACTTTTGAGCTGATACTTTCAAGCTCGGTCTCGTTGGCTGAGATTGTTGCTGAGACTATATCTAAGACTGTGGGGTTGATACTCTGGAGCTCAGGTTTTGGAGCTGATACTCTGGCTGAGACTCTCAGGCTCAGACTCTGTGACAGATACGCTGGGGCTGAGACTCTCAGACTCAGACTCTGTGGCAGACACTCCGGGACTGAGACTGTGGCCCTCAAAATCTGGGCCTGAGACTATGGGGCTGAGACTCTCAGACTCTCACTATGTGGCTGAAACTGCTGCTGAAATTCTATGGCTAAGGCACCGCAGTTCAGACTTAGGGACTGATATGTGCCTGAGACTCTGTAGCTCAGACTCTGCACCTCACACTTCGAATCATAAACACCATGATCAAGAACGTAACTTAGACTCTGGGGTTGAGACTCTACGGCTGAGACTCTTTCACAGACACTGGCATTTATACTTTCTTGCTGAGACTCAGGGGCAAGGACTCTCGGGCTTAGACTCAGCTTGCTGAGACTCTCCACTCATAGACTACAATCTCCACTCAGAAACTAAAATCCCCACTCAGGCAAGTAGTTCTCTGCTGAAACAATAAGCTATGCAGGCATACAGTTAGTTCTACACTGAGACATAAAGTTCTTCACTCCGACACTAATATCTCCAACCCTAACCCTAACACTGTCTAAGCCTAACCCTAACCGCCCCCCCACCCATACTGCCCCCAATCCTAACCCTAACTGGTCCCCCACCCTTACTGCCTCCCCAACCCTAACCCTAACTGCCTCCCAACCATAACTACCCCCTGAACCCTAACTAGGGGTTAATCGAGTCCGTGACTGGAGATTTTAGTCCGTGACTGGAGATTTTAGTCCGTGACTGGAGATTTTAGTCCGTGACTGGAGATTTTAGTCCGTGACTGGAGATTTTAGTCCGTGACTGGAGATTTTAGTCCGTGACTGGAGATTTTAGTCCGTGACTGGAGATTTTAGTCCGTGACTGGAGATTTTAGTCCGTGACTGGAGATTTTAGTCCGTGACTGGAGATTTTAGTCCGTGACTGGAGATTTTAGTCCGTGACTGGAGAATCTAGTCTGTAATCCTAGAATTTAGTCTGTGATTGGAGAATATAGTTTGTGACTGCAGAAATTAGAATTTGACAGCAGAGTTTAGTCAGTGTCAGGAGAATTCAGTCTGTGATTGGAGAATAAATTATGCGCCTTTAAAATTTAGTCTGTACCAGGAGAATTTATTGTGTGAAAAGATTATTTAGTCTGTGATGGTGGAGCTCATTCTGTGACTGAAGAGTTTAGTCTGTGACTGGAGAATTTAGTCTGTACGTAGAGAAATTATTGTGGGATTAGAGTATTTAGCCTGTGACGGTGGAAATCATTCCGTGACTAGAGATTATAATCTGTGACTGGAGAATTTAGTCTGTGACTGGTGTATTTAATCTATGACTGGTTTATTTAAACTGTGATTGGAGAATTTGGGCTGAGAGTGGAGATTTTAGTCTGTGCCTGGGGTATTTAGTCTGCAACAGGTGAATTTTGACTGTGACTAGGGAATTAATCTGCGAGTGGAGAATTTAGTCTGCGAGTGGAGAATTTAGTCTGCGAGTGGAGAATTTAGTCTGCGAGTGGAGAATTTAGTCTGCGAGTGGAGAATTTAGTCTGCGAGTGGAGAATTTAGTCTGCGAGTGGAGAATTTAGTCTGCGAGTGGAGAATTTAGTCTGCGAGTGGAGAATTTAGTCTTTGCCTGGGGAATTTAGTCTTTGCCTGGAGAATTTAGTCTTTGCCTGGGGAATTTAGTCTTTGCCTGGGGAATTTAGTCTTTGCCTGGGGAATTTAGTCTTTGCCTGGGGAATTTAGTCTTTGCCTGGGGAATTTAGTCTTTGCCTAGGGAATTTAGTCTTTGCCTAGGGAATTTAGTCTGTGACGGTGGAACTCATTCTGTGACTGAAGAGTTTAGTCTGTGACTGCAAAATTTTGTCTGTGACTGGAGAATTTAGTCTGTGCCTGGAAAATTTTGATTGTGCCTGGTGAATTTTGACTATGACAGGTGAATTTTGACAGTGGAGAATTAAGACTGTGACTGGAGAATTTAAACTGTGAGTGGAGAATTTACTCTGTGACTGGAGAATATAGTCTGTAACGGGGGAATTTAGCCTGTACCTGGAAAATGTAGCCTGTGACAGGAGAATTTAGTCAGTGCCTGCAGAATTTAGTCTATGACTGGAAAAGTTAGTCTCTGATCTGAGAATTTAGTCTATGACGGGATAGAATAATCTGTGTCTTAAGAATTCTGCCCGTGAGTTGGAGAATATAGTCTGTGGCTGGAGAATTTAGTCTGTGACTGGAGAATATAGTGTCTTATCTGTGAACTTCTTCTATGACTAGAGAATTTAGTCTGTGACTGGAGAATTTAGTATCTCAAAGGAGAATCTATTATGAGACTGGAGAAAATTGTCTGTGATTAGAGAATTTATTCTGTGACTAGAGATTTCTTCTGTGTCAGAATTAAGACTAATTGCACCCCCACACTTACTACCCCCAACCATTACTGTCCCCAACCTAAATACCAACTAAACCATACACAAAGGCTACCCTCTAACCATAACCCTCACCCCCTACCCCTGACCCCTAACCTGTACCCTCACCCTAACCCCTAACGCTATCCCCTCTTACCCCTAAACCTAACCTAATCCTTGACCCCTGCCAACTGACCCCTAACCCTAATCCCCAAACACAACCTCAACCCTAACACCTAATTCTAACCCTAACACTAGCCCTAACCCTCACCCCCTAACCCCAATCCCAATCCCAATCCTAATCTCAATCTCAATCCTAATACTAATATCAATCTCAATTCTAATCCTAATCCCAATCCCAATTTCAATCCTAATCCTAATCCCAGCAAGGGATCAAAGTAAGGAGGTAGTAAGCGTGGGGGCGCAGTTAGTCTTAATTCTGACTCAGAAGAAATCCTCAGTCACAGACTAAATTCTCCAAAGAGTGAGTTCTTCCATCACAGAATAGATTTCCAGATCACAAAATATATAATCGGATCACAGTCTAAATTCTTCAAGTCACAGACGAAATTCTCCAGTCACATACCAAATTCTCCACCCACAGAATAAATTACACAGACAGACTAAATTCTAACATCACACACTAAATTCTCCAGTCACAGAATGAGTTCTACTAACACTGAAAAAATTCGCAGGATCCCACAGTAAATTCTCCAAGCACAGATTAAATTCTCTCGTCACATACCAAATTCTCCAGACACAGACTAAATTATCCACGCACAGAATGAGTTCTACCATCACAGATTAAATTCTCTAATGACACAATAAATACTCCAGGAACAAAGTTCTCCAGGAACAGACTAAATTCACCAGATCAGAGACTAAACTCTCCTGTCACAGATTAAATTCCCCTGTCACAGCATATAATCTCCAGGCAGGGGCTAAACCCTCCAGGCAGGGGCTAAACCCTCCAGGCAGGGGCTAAACCCTCCAGGCAGGGGCTAAACCCTCCAGGCAGGGGCTAAACCCTCCAGGCAGGGGCTAAACCCTCCAGGCAGGGGCTAAACCCTCCAGGCAGGGGCTAAACCCTCCAGGCAGGGGCTAAACCCTCCAGGCAGGGGCTAAACCCTCCAGGCTCCAACCAAAAGCTCTAATCAGAGAATAAATTCTCCAGACACAGACTACGTTCTCCAGTCAAAGAGTAAACTCTCCAGTCACAGAATCAATTCTAAAGTCACAGAATCAATTCTAAAGTCACAGAATCAATTCTAAAGTCACAGAATCAATTCTAAAGTCACAGAATCAATTCTAAAGTCACAGAATCAATTCTAAAGTCACAGAATCAATTCTCCAGTCACATCTAACATGCCTCAGGCACAAACTAATTACTCCAAACACACACTGAATTCTCCAGGCACAGGCTAAGGTTCTCCAGGCACAGGCTAAGGTTCTCCAGGCACAGGCTAAGGTTCTCCAGGCACAGGCTAAGGTTCTCCAGGCACAGGCTAAGGTTCTCCAGGCACAGGCTAAGGTTCTCCAGGCACAGGCTAAGGTTCTCCAGGCACAGGCTAAGGTTCTCCAGGCACAGGCTAAGGTTCTCCAGGCACAGGCTAAGGTTCTCCAGGCACAGGCTAAGGTTCTCCAGGCACAGGCTAAGGTTCTCCAGGCACAGGCTAAGGTTCTCCAGGCACAGGCTAAGGTTCTCCAGGCACAGGCTAAGGTTCTCCAGGCACAGGCTAAGGTTCTCCAGGCACAGGCTAAGGTTCTCCAGGCACAGGCTAAAGTTCTCCAGGCACAGGCTAAGGTTCTCCAGGCACAGGCTAAGGTTCTCCAGGCACAGGCTAAGGTTCTCCAGGCACAGGCTAAGGTTCTCCCGTCATAGATAAAATTCTTGGACCACAAATTAAACCTCCAAACCTCCAAGCACAGACTAGATGACACTAGAAACCTCCATGCACAGACTAGACGAGACTAAAAACCTCCAGGCACAGACTAGACGAGACTATAAACTTCCAGGCACAGACTAGACGAGACTAAAATCCTCCAGGCACAGACTAGATGTGTCTAGAAACCTACAGGCACAGACTAGCCTAGACAAAATATGTCATGGCACAGACTGGACCAGAATAAAGACCTCCAGGGACAGAATAGATGACAATAAATACCTCCAGGCACAGACTAGAGCAGAATAAAAACCTCAAGGCACAAACTAGACCAGAATAAAAACCTCCAGGCACAGACTTGACTTGACTGGAAACCTCCAGGCACAGACTAGACGACACTAGAAACCTAAATGCACAGACTAGACGCGACTAAAAACCTCCAGACACAGACTAGACGAGACTATAAACTTCCTGGCACAGACTAGACGAGACTAAAAACCTCCAGGCACAGACTAGACGAGACTAAAAACCTCCAGGCAAAGACTAGACGAGACTAGAAACCTCCAGGCACAGATTAGACGAGACTAGAAACCTCCAAGCACAGACTAGATGACACTAGAAACCTCCATGCACAGACTAGACGAGACTAAAAACCTCCAGGCACAGACTAGACGAGACTATAAACTTCCAGGCACAGACTAGACGAGACTAAAATCCTCCAGGCACAGACTAGATGTGTCTAGAAACCTACAGGCACAGACTAGCCTAGACAAAATATGTCCTGGCACAGACTGGACCAGAATAAAGACCTCCAGGCACAGACTAAACCAGAATAAAAAACTCCAGGCACAGACTAGACCAGAATAAAAACCTCCAGGCACAAACTGGACCGGAATAAAAACGTCCAGGCACAGACTTGACTAGAGTAGACTAAAAACCTCCAGGCACAGACTTGATGAGACTATAAACCTCCAGGCACAGACTAGACAAGACTAAAAACCTCCAAGCACAGACTAGACATGTCTAAAAACCTACAGGCACAGACTAGCCTAGACAAAATATCTCCTGGCACAGACTGGACCAGAATAAATACCTCCAGGCTCAGACTAGACCAGAATAAAAACATCCAGGAACAGACTAGACGAGACTAAAAAACTCCAGGCACAGACTAGACGAGACTAAAAACCTCCAGGCACAGACTAGACGAGACTAAAATCCTCCAGGCACAGACTAGACGAGACTAAAAAACACCAGGCACAGACTAGACGAGACTAAAAACCTCCAGGCACTGACTAGCCTAGACAAAATATTTCCTGGCACAGACTGGACCAGAATAAAAACCTCCAGGCACAGACTAGATGAGACTAAATACCTCCAAGCACAGACCAGACCAGAATAAAAACCTCCAGGCACAAACTAGACCAGAATAAATACCTCCAGGCACAGACTTGACTAGACTAGACTAAAAACGTCGAGGCACAGACTAGATGAGACTACAAACCTCCAGGCACAGACTAGATGAGACTA
Source organism: Myiopsitta monachus (assembly GCA_017639245.1). Classification (NCBI taxonomy): domain Eukaryota; kingdom Metazoa; phylum Chordata; class Aves; order Psittaciformes; family Psittacidae; genus Myiopsitta; species Myiopsitta monachus. The sequence goes on along the minus strand of JAESHU010000087.1, from coordinate 246,383 downwards.
AAAAACTCCAGGCACAGACTAGACGTGTCTAAACCCAACAGGGACAGACTAGCCTAGACAAAATCTCTCCTGGCACAGACTGGACCAGAGTAAAGACCTCCAGGCACAGAATAGATGAGACTAAATACCTCCAGACACAGACTAGATGAGACTATAAACCTCCAGGCAGAGGCTAGACAAGACTAAAAACCTCCAAGCACAGACTAGACATGTCTAAAAACCTACAGGCACAGACTAGCCTAGACAAAATATCTCCTGGCACAGACTGGACCAGAATAAATACCTCCAGGTACAGACTAAACCAGAATAAAAAAATCCAGGCACAGACTAGACCAGAATAAAAACCTGCAGGCACAAACTGGACCGGAATAAAAACGTCCAGGCACAGACTTGACTAGAGTAGACTAAAAACCTCCAGGCACAGACTTGATGAGACTATAAACCTCCAGGCACAGACTAGACAAGACTAAAAACCTCCAAGCACAGACTAGACATGTCTAAAAACCTACAGGCACAGACTAGCCTAGACAAAATATCTCCTGGCACAGACTGGACCAGAATAAATACCTCCAGGCTGAGACTAGACCAGAATAAAAGCATCCAGGAACAGACTAGACGAGACTAAAAAACTCCAGGCACAGACTAGACGAGACTAAAAACCTCCAGGCACAGACTAGACAGACTAAAAACCTCCAGGCACAGACTAGACGAGACTAAAAACCTCCAGGCACAGACTAGACGTGTCTAAAAACCTCCAGGCACTGACTAGCCTAGACAAAATATTTCCTGGCACAGACCGGACCAGAATAAAAACCTCCAGGCACAGACTAGATGAGACTAAATACCTCCAAGCACAGACTAGACCAGAATAAAAACCTCCAGGCACAGACTTGACTAGACTAGACTAAAAACGTCGAGGCACAGACTAGATGAGACTACAAACCTCCAGGCACAGACTAGACGAGACTAAAATCCTCCAGGCACAGACTAGACGAGACTAAAAAACTCCAGGCACAGACTAGACGTGTCTAAACCCAACAGGGACAGACTAGCCTAGACAAAATCTCTCCTGGCACAGACTGGACCAGAATAAATACCTCCAGGCACAGACTAAACCAGAATAAAAAAATCCAGGCACAGACTAGACCAGAATAAAAACCTGCAGGCACAAACTGGACCGGAATAAAAACGTCCAGGCACAGACTTGACTAGAGTAGACTAAAAACCTCCAGGCACAGACTTGATGAGACTATAAACCTCCAGGCACAGACTAGACAAGACTAAAAACCTCCAAGCACAGACTAGACATGTCTAAAAACCTACAGGCACAGACTAGCCTAGACAAAATATCTCCTGGCACAGACTGGACCAGAATAAATACCTCCAGGCTGAGACTAGACCAGAATAAAAACATCCAGGAACAGACTAGACGAGACTAAAATCCTCCAGGCACAGACTAGACGAGACTAAAAAACACCAGGCACAGACTAGACGAGACTAAAAACCTCCAGGCACAGACTAGACGTGTCTAAAAACCTCCAGGCACTGACTAGCCTAGACAAAATATTTCCTGGCACAGACCGGACCAGAATAAAAACCTCCAGGCACAGACTAGATGAGACTAAATACCTCCAAGCACAGACTAGACCAGAATAAAAACCTCCAGGCACAAACTAGACCAGAATAAATACCTCCAGGCACAGACTTGACTAGACTAGACTAAAAACGTCGAGGCACAGACTAGATGAGACTACAAACCTCCAGGCACAGACTAGACGAGACTAAAATCCTCCAGGCACAGACTAGACGAGACTAAAAAACTCCAGGCACAGACTAGACGTGTCTAAACCCAACAGGGACAGACTAGCCTAGACAAAATCTCTCCTGACACAGACTGGACCAGAATAAATACCTCCAGGCACAGACTTGACTAGACTAGACTAAAAACGTCGAGGCACAGACTAGATGAGACTACAAACCTCCAGGCACAGACTAGATGAGACTAAAAAACTCCAGGCACAAACTAGACGTGTCTAAACCCAACAGGGACAGACTAGCCTAGACAAAATCTCTCCTGGCACAGACTGGACCAGAGTAAAGACCTCCAGGCACAGAATAGATGAGACTAAATACCTCCAGACACAGACTAGATGAGACTATAAACCTCCAGGCAGAGGCTAGACAAGACTAAAAACCTCCAAGCACAGACTAGACATGTCTAAAAACCTACAGGCACAGACTAGCCTAGACAAAATAGCTCCTGGCACAGACTGGACCAGAATAAATACCTCCAGGCACAGACTAAACCAGAATAAAAAAATCCAGGCACAGACTAGACCAGAATAAAAACCTCCAGGCACAAACTGGACCGGAATAAAAACGTCCAGGCACAGACTTGACTAGAGTAGACTAAAAACCTCCAGGCACAGACTTGATGAGACTATAAACCTCCAGGCACAGACTAGACAAGACTAAAAACCTCCAAGCACAGACTAGACATGTCTAAAAACCTACAGGCACAGACTAGCCTAGACAAAATATCTCCTGGCACAGACTGGACCAGAATAAATACCTCCAGGCTGAGACTAGACCAGAATAAAAGCATCCAGGAACAGACTAGACGAGACTAAAAAACTCCAGGCACAGACTAGACGAGACTAAAAACCTCCAGGCACAGACTAGACAGACTAAAAACCTCCAGGCACAGACTAGACGAGACTAAAAACCTCCAGGCATAGACTAGACGTGTCTAAAAACCTCCAGGCACTGACTAGCCTAGACAAAATATTTCCTGGCACAGACCGGACCAGAATAAAAACCTCCAGGCACAGACTAGATGAGACTAAATACCTCCAAGCACAGACTAGACCAGAATAAAAACCTCCAGGCACAAACTAGACCAGAATAAATACCTCCAGGCACAGACTTGACTAGACTAGACTAAAAACGTCGAGGCACAGACTAGATGAGACTACAATCCTCCAATCACAGACTAGACGAGACTAAAATCCTCCAGGCACAGACTAGACGAGACTAAAAAACTCCAGGCACAGACTAGACGTGTCTAAACCCAACAGGGACAGACTAGCCTAGACAAAATCTCTCCTGGCACAGACTGGACCAGAATAAATACCTCCAGGCACAGACTAAACCAGAATAAAAAAATCCAGGCACAGACTAGACCAGAATAAAAACCTGCAGGCACAAACTGGACCGGAATAAAAACGTCCAGGCACAGACTTGACTAGAGTAGACTAAAAACCTCCAGGCACAGACTTGATGAGACTATAAACTTCCAGGCACAGACTAGATGTGTCTAGAAACCTACAGGCACAGACTAGCCTAGACAAAATATGTCCTGGCACAGACTGGACCAGAATAAAGACCTCCAGGCACAGACTAGACGAGACTAAAAACCTCCAGGCACAGACTAGAAGAGACTAAAAACCTCAAGGCACAGACTAGACGAGACTAAAAACCTCCAGGCACAGATTAGACGAGACTAAAAACCTCCAGGCACAGATTAGACGAGACTAAAAACCTCCAGGCACAGACTAGACGAGACTAAAAACCCTCCAGGCACAAACTAGACCAGAATAAAAACCTCCAGGCACAGACTTGTCTGTGCCTTTATGTTTTTAGTCTAGTCAAGTCAAGATGTGACTAAAAACCCCCAGGCACAGACTAGATTCGAATAATATCCTAAAGGCACAGTCTAGACCAGAATAAAAACCTCCAGGCACAGACTAGACCAGAATAAAAACATCTAGGCACAGACTAGACCAGAATAAAAACCTCCAGGCACAGACTAGACCAGAATAAAAACCTCCAGGCACAGACTTGACTTGACTTGACTAAAAACCACCAGGCACAGACTAGACGAGACTAAAAAACACCAGGCACAGAGTAGACGAGACTAAAAACCACCAGGCACAGACTAGACGAGACTAAAAACCTCCAAGCACAGACTAGACGAGACTAAAAACCTCCAGGCACAGACTAGAGGAGACTAAAAACTTCCAGGCACAGACTAGACGAGACTAAAAACCTCCAGGCACAGACTAGACGTGTGTAGAAACCTACAGGCACAGGCAAGCCTAGACAAAATATCTCCTCGCACAGACTGGACCAGAATACAGACCTCCAGGCACAGACTAGACCAGAATAAAAACCTCAGGGCACAGACTAGACCAGAATAAAAACCTCCAGGCACACACTACACTTGACTAGACTAAAAACCTCCAGGCACAGACTAGACGAGACTAAAATCCTCCAGGCACAGACTAGACAAGACTAAAAAACACCAGGCACAGACTAGAGGAGACTAAAAACTTCCAGGCACAGACTAGACGAGACTAAAAACCTCCAGGCACTGACTAGCCTAGACAAAATATTTCCTGGCACAGACTGGACCAGAATAAAAACCTCCAGGCACAGACTAGATGAGACTAAATACCTCCAAGCACAGACCAGACCAGAATAAAAACCTCCAGGCACAAACTAGACCAGAATAAATACCTCCAGGCACAGACTTGACTAGACTAGACTAAAAACGTCGAGGCACAGACTAGATGAGACTACAAACCTCCAGGCACAGACTAGATGAGACTAAAAAACTCCAGGCACAGACTAGACGTGTCTAAACCCAACAGGGACAGACTAGCCTAGACAAAATCTCTCCTGGCACAGACTGGACCAGAGTAAAGACCTCCAGGCACAGAATAGATGAGACTAAATACCTCCAGACACAGACTAGATGAGACTATAAACCTCCAGGCAGAGGCTAGACAAGACTAAAAACCTCCAAGCACAGACTAGACATGTCTAAAAACCTACAGGCACAGACTAGCCTAGACAAAATATCTCCTGGCACAGACTGGACCAGAATAAATACCTCCAGGCACAGACTAAACCAGAATAAAAAAATCCAGGCACAGACTAGACCAGAATAAAAACCTCCAGGCACAAACTGGACCGGAATAAAAACGTCCAGGCACAGACTTGACTAGAGTAGACTAAAAACCTCCAGGCACAGACTTGATGAGACTATAAACCTCCAGGCACAGACTAGACAAGACTAAAAACCTCCAAGCACAGACTAGACATGTCTAAAAACCTACAGGCACAGACTAGCCTAGACAAAATATCTCCTGGCACAGACTGGACCAGAATAAATACCTCCAGGCTGAGACTAGACCAGAATAAAAGCATCCAGGAACAGACTAGACGAGACTAAAAAACTCCAGGCACAGACTAGACGAGACTAAAAACCTCCAGGCACAGACTAGACAGACTAAAAACCTCCAGGCACAGACTAGACGAGACTAAAAACCTCCAGGCACAGACTAGACGTGTCTAAAAACCTCCAGGCACTGACTAGCCTAGACAAAATATTTCCTGGCACAGACCGGACCAGAATAAAAACCTCCAGGCACAGACTAGATGAGACTAAATACCTCCAAGCACAGACTAGACCAGAATAAAAACCTCCAGGCACAGACTTGACTAGACTAGACTAAAAACGTCGAGGCACAGACTAGATGAGACTACAAACCTCCAGGCACAGACTAGACGAGACTAAAATCCTCCAGGCACAGACTAGACGAGACTAAAAAACTCCAGGCACAGACTAGACGTGTCTAAACCCAACAGGGACAGACTAGCCTAGACAAAATCTCTCCTGGCACAGACTGGACCAGAATAAATACCTCCAGGCACAGACTAAACCAGAATAAAAAAATCCAGGCACAGACTAGACCAGAATAAAAACCTCCAGGCACAAACTGGACCGGAATAAAAACATCCAGGCACAGACTTGACTAGAGTAGACTAAAAACCTCCAGGCACAGACTTGATGAGACTATAAACCTCCAGGCACAGACTAGACAAGACTAAAAACCTCCAAGCACAGACTAGACATGTCTAAAAACCTACAGGCACAGACTAGCCTAGACAAAATATCTCCTGGCACAGACTGGACCAGAATAAATACCTCCAGGCTGAGACTAGACCAGAATAAAAACATCCAGGAACAGACTAGACGAGACTAAAATCCTCCAGGCACAGACTAGACGAGACTAAAAAACACCAGGCACAGACTAGACGAGACTAAAAACCTCCAGGCACAGACTAGACGTGTCTAAAAACCTCCAGGCACTGACTAGCCTAGACAAAATATTTCCTGGCACAGACCGGACCAGAATAAAAACCTCCAGGCACAGACTAGATGAGACTAAATACCTCCAAGCACAGACTAGACCAGAATAAAAACCTCCAGGCACAAACTAGACCAGAATAAATACCTCCAGGCACAGACTTGACTAGACTAGACTAAAAACGTCGAGGCACAGACTAGATGAGACTACAAACCTCCAGGCACAGACTAGACGAGACTAAAATCCTCCAGGCACAGACTAGACGAGACTAAAAAACTCCAGGCACAGACTAGACGTGTCTAAACCCAACAGGGACAGACTAGCCTAGACAAAATCTCTCCTGACACAGACTGGACCAGAATAAATACCTCCAGGCACAGACTAAACCAGAATAAAAAAATCCAGGCACAGACTAGACCAGAATAAAAACCTCCAGGCACAAACTGGACCGGAATAAAAACGTCCAGGCACAGACTTGACTAGAGTAGACTAAAAACCTCCAGGCACAGACTTGATGAGACTATAAACCTCCAGGCACAGACTAGACAAGACTAAAAACCTCCAAGCACAGACTAGACATGTCTAAAAACCTACAGGCACAGACTAGCCTAGACAAAATATCTCCTGGCACAGACTGGACCAGAATAAATACCTCCAGGCTGAGACTAGACCAGAATAAAAACATCCAGGAACAGACTAGACGAGACTAAAAAACTCCAGGCACAGACTAGACGAGACTAAAAACCTCCAGGCACAGACTAGACAGACTAAAAACCTCCAGGCACAGACTAGACGAGACTAAAAACCTCCAGGCACAGACTAGACGAGACTAGAAACCTCCAGGCACTGACTAGCCTAGACAAAATATTTCCTGGCACAGACCGGACCAGAATAAAAACCTCCAGGCACAGACTAGATGAGACTAAATACCTCCAAGCACAGACTAGACCAGAATAAAAACCTCCAGGCACAAACTAGACCAGAATAAATACCTCCAGGCACAGACTTGACTAGACTAGACTAAAAACGTCGAGGCACAGACTAGATGAGACTAAAAACCTCCAGGCACAGACTAGACGAGACTAAAAACCTCCAGGCACAGACTAGACGAGACTAAAAAACTCCAGGCACAGACTAGATGTGTCTAAACCCAACAGGGACGGACTAGTCTAGACAAAATCTCTCCTGGCTCAGACTGGACCAGAGTAAAGACCTCCAGGCACAGAATAGATGAGACTAAATACCTCCAGACACAGACTAGATGAGACTATAAACCTCCAGGCAGAGGCTAGACAAGACTAAAAACCTCCAAGCACAGACTAGACATGTCTAAAAACCTACAGGCACAGACTAGCCTAGACAAAATATCTCCTGGCACAGACTGGACCAGAATAAATACCTCCAGGCACAGACTAAACCAGAATAAAAAAATCCAGGCACAGACTAGACAAGACTAAAAACCTGCAGGCACAAACTGGACCGGAATAAAAACGTCCAGGCACAGACTTGACTAGAGTAGACTAAAAACCTCCAGGCACAGACTTGATGAGACTATAAACCTCCAGGCACAGACTAGACAAGACTAAAAACCTCCAAGCACAGACTAGACATGTCTAAAAACCTACAGGCACAGACTAGCCTAGACAAAATATCTCCTGGCACAGACTGGACCAGAATAAATACCTCCAGGCTGAGACTAGACCAGAATAAAAACATCCAGGAACAGACTAGACGAGACTAAAAAACTCCAGGCACAGACTAGACGAGACTAAAAACCTCCAGGCACAGACTAGACAGACTAAAAACCTCCAGGCACAGACTAGACGAGACTAAAAACCTCCAGGCACTGACTAGCCTAGACAAAATATTTCCTGGCACAGACCGGACCAGAATAAAAACCTCCAGGCACAGACTAGACCAGAATAAAAACCTCCAGGCACAAACTAGACCAGAATAAATACCTCCAGGCACAGACTTGACTAGACTAGACTAAAAACGTCGAGGCACAGACTAGATGAGACTAAAAACCTCCAGGCACAGACTAGACGAGACTAAAATCCTCCAGGCACAGACTAGACGAGACTAAAAAACTCCAGGCACAGACTAGATGTGTCTAAACCCAACAGGGACGGACTAGCCTAGACAAAATCTCTCCTGGCTCAGACTGGACCAGAGTAAAGACCTCCAGGCACAGAATAGATGAGACTAAATACCTCCAGACACAGACTAGATGAGACTATAAACCTCCAGGCAGAGGCTAGACAAGACTAAAAACCTCCAAGCACAGACTAGACATGTCTAAAAACCTACAGGCACAGACTAGCCTAGACAAAATATCTCCTGGCACAGACTGGACCAGAATAAAAAACTCCAGGCACAGACTAGACCAGAATAAAAACCTCCAGGCACAAACTGGACCGGAATAAAAACGTCCAGGCACAGACTTGAGTAGAGTAGACTAAAAACCTCCAGGCACAGACGTGATGAGACTATAAACCTCCAGGCACAGACTAGACAAGACTAAAAACCTCCAAGCACAGACTAGACATGTCTAAAAACCTACAGGCACAGACTAGCCTAGACAAAATATCTCCTGGCACAGACTGGACCAGAATAAATTCCTCCAGGCTCAGACTAGACCAGAATAAAAACATCCAGGAACAGACTAGACGAGACTAAAAAACTCCAGGCACAGACTAGACGAGACTAAAAACCTCCAGGCACAGACTAGATGAGACTAAAATCCTCCAGGCATAGACTAGACGAGACTAAAAAACACCAGGCACAGACTAGACGACACTAGAAACCTCCATGCACAGACTAGACGAGACTAAAAACCTCCAGGCACAGACTAGACGAGACTATAAACTTCCAGGCACAGACTAGACGAGACTATAAACTTCCAGGCACAGACTAGACGAGACTAAAAACCTCCAGGCACAGACTAGATGTGTCTAGAAACCTACAGGCACAGACTAGCCTAGACAAAATATGTCCTGGCACAGACTGGACCAGAATAAAGACCTCCAGGCACAGACTAGACGAGACTAAAAACCTCCAGGCACAGACTAGACGAGACTAAAAACCTCCAGGCACAGACTAGACGACACTAGAAACCTCCATGCACAGACTAGACGAGACTAAAAACCTCCAGGCACAGACTAGACGAGACTATAAACTTCCAGGCACAGACTAGACGAGACTATAAACTTCCAGGCACAGACTAGACGAGACTATAAACTTCCAGGCACAGACGAGACGAGACTAAAATCCTCCAGGCACAGACTAGATGTGTCTAGAAACCTACAGGCACAGACTAGCCTAGACAAAATATGTCCTGGCACAGACTGGAGCAGAATACAGACCTCCAGGCACAGACTAGACCAGAATAAAAACCTCAGGGCACAGACTAGACCAGAATAAAAACCTCCAGGCACAGACTTGTCTGTGCCTTTATGTTTTTAGTCTAGTCAAGTCAAGATGTGACTAAAAACCCCCAGGCACAGACTAGATTCGAATAATATCCTAAAGGCACAGTCTAGACCAGAATAAAAACCTCCAGGCACAGACTAGACCAGAATAAAAACATCTAGGCACAGACTAGACCAGAATAAAAACCTCCAGGCACAGACTAGACCAGAATAAAAACATCCAGGCACAGACTTGACTTGACTTGACTAAAAACCACCAGGCACAGACTAGACGAGACTAAAAACCACCAGGCACAGAGTAGACGAGACTAAAAACCACCAGGCACAGACTAGACGAGACTAAAAACCTCCAAGCACAGACTAGACGAGACTAAAAACCTCCAGGCACAGACTAGACGTGTGTAGAAACCTACAGGCACAGGCAAGCCTAGACAAAATATCTCCTCGCACAGACTGGACCAGAATACAGACCTCCAGGCACAGACTAGACCAGAATAAAAACCTCAGGGCACAGACTAGACCAGAATAAAAACCTCCAGGCACACACTACACTTGACTAGACTAAAAACCTCCAGGCACAGACTAGACGAGACTAAAATCCTCCAGGCACAGACTAGACGAGACTAAAAAACACCAGGCACAGACTAGAGGAGACTAAAAACCTCCAGGCACAGACTAGACGAGACTAAAAACCTCCAGGCACTGACTAGCCTAGACAAAATATTTCCTGGCACAGACTGGACCAGAATAAAAACCTCCAGGCACAGACTAGATGAGACTAAATACCTCCAAGCACAGACCAGACCAGAATAAAAACCTCCAGGCACAAACTAGACCAGAATAAATACCTCCAGGCACAGACTTGACTAGACTAGACTAAAAACGTCGAGGCACAGACTAGATGAGACTACAAACCTCCAGGCACAGACTAGATGAGACTAAAAAACTCCAGGCACAGACTAGACGTGTCTAAACCCAACAGGGACAGACTAGCCTAGACAAAATCTCTCCTGGCACAGACTGGACCAGAGTAAAGACCTCCAGGCACAGAATAGATGAGACTAAATACCTCCAGACACAGACTAGATGAGACTATAAACCTCCAGGCACAGACTAGACGAGACTAAAAACCTCCAAGCATAGACTAGACATGTCTAAAAACCTACAGGCACAGACTAGCCTAGACAAAATATCTCCTGGCACAGACTGGACCAGAATAAATACCTCCAGGCACAGACTAAACCAGAATAAAAAAAACCAGGCACAGACTAGACCAGAATAAAAACCTCCAGGCACAAACTGGACCGGAATAAAAACGTCCAGGCACAGACTTGACTAGAGTAGACTAAAAACCTCCAGGCACAGACTTGATGAGACTATAAACCTCCAGGCACAGACTAGACAAGACTAAAAACCTCCAAGCACAGACTAGACATGTCTAAAAACCTACAGGCACAGACTAGCCTAGACAAAATATCTCCTGGCACAGACTGGACCAGAATAAATACCTCCAGGCTGAGACTAGACCAGAATAAAAGCATCCAGGAACAGACTAGACGAGACTAAAAAACTCCAGGCACAGACTAGACGAGACTAAAAACCTCCAGGCACAGACTAGACAGACTAAAAACCTCCAGGCACAGACTAGACGAGACTAAAAACCTACAGGCACAGACTAGCCTAGACAAAATATCTCCTGGCACAGACTGGACCAGAATAAAGACCTCCAAACACAGAATAGATGAGACTAAATACCTCCAGGCACAGACTAGAAAAGAATAAAAACCTCAAGGAATAAACTAGCCCAGAATAAAAACCTCCAGGCACAGACTTGACTAGAGTAGACTAAAAACATATAGGCACAGACTAGATAAGAATAAAATCCTCCAGGCACAGACTAGACGTGTGTAGAAACCTACAGGCACAGACTAGCCTAAACAAAATATCTCCAGGCACAGACTGGACCAGAATAAAGACCTCCAGGCACAGACTTGACTAGACTAGACTAAAAACCTCCAGGCACAGACTAGACGAGATTAAAACCTCCAGGCACAGACTAGACAAGACTAAAACCTCCAGGCACAGACTAGACGTGTGTAGAAACCTACAGGCACAGACTAGCCTAAACAAAATATCTCCAGGCACAGACTGGACCGGAATAAAGACCTCCAGGCACAGACTTGAGTAGACTAAAAACCTCCAGACACAGACTAGATGTGTCTAGAAACCTACAGGCACAGACTAGCCTAGACAAAATATCTCCTGGCACAGACTGGACCAGAATAAAGACCTCCAGGTACAGACTAGTCCAGAATAAAAACCTCCCGGCACAGACTAGACGAGACTAAAAACCTCCAGGCACAGACTAGACTAGACTAAACTAAAAACCTCCAGGCACAGGCAAGATCAGACTAAAAACCCCCAGGCACAGACTAGACGTGTCTAAAAACCTACAGGGACAGACTAGACTAGACAAAATATCTCCTGGCACAGACTGGACCAGAATAAAGACCTCCAGGCACAGACTAGACCAGAATAAATACCTCCAGGAACAGACTAGACTAGACTTAAATCCTCCAGGCACAGACTTGAATAGATTAAAAACTCCCAGGAATAGACTAGACTAGATTAGAAACCTCCAGCCACGGACTAGTTTAGGATAAAAACCTCCACAAACACACTAAAATAGACTAAAAACCTCCAGGCACAGTCTACACCAGACTTAAAACATCCAGGCACAAACAAGACTGGAATTAAAACAAGCAGGCACACACTAGACTGGAATTAAAACCACCAGGAAAAGGCTAGCAAAACTAGACTTACAAAATCGAGACACAGACCAGACTAGACTGAACACCTTCAGGCACGGAATAGACTAGACTTGACTAGACTTAAAACCTCCCGGCATAGACTAGGCAAGACTAGACTGAAAACCCACAGGCACAGAGTAGGTTGGACTGAAAACTTCCAGGCACAGAGTAGACGAGAATAAAAACATCCAGGCTTAGGTAAGACTAGAGTGAAAACCTCCAGGCACAGACTAGACTAGAACGAACACCTTCAGGCACGGAGTAGGCAAGCCTAGACTTAAAACCTCCAGGCACAGTCTAGACTAGACAATACAAAAATTCTCCAGGCACAGACAAGATTAGAGTAGAATAGGAACTTGCAGCCGCAGACTAGACAAGAGTAAAAACTTGAAGGCACAGGCTAGCCAGGTCTAAAAACCTCAAGGGAAACACTAGGAGAGACTTAAAATCTCCAGGCACAGACTGGACGAGACTAAAAACCTCCAGGAACAGACTAGACATGTCTAAAAAATTCCAGCCGCAGACTAGGAGAGAATTAAAGCCTCCAGGCACAGACTGGAAAAAACTAAAAACCTCCAGGCAAAGACTAGATGATTCTTAAAGCCTCAAGCCACAGACAAGTAAGGACTAAATACTAACAGACCGAGTCTAGACTACGCAAAAATTAAAACCTCCAGGACCAGATTAGGTGAGACTAAAAATCCCAAAGACCAATCAATCGTGCGCTAATACTCGGCCTCAGGACGGCTGGGAGCAGGCACCACTGGTGTATTCAAACGGCTCTCAGAAGAGAAAGCAAGGAGCAACTGCAATGCTGGTGGCGCTGTTGCAAAGCTTACTGTTTGCAGAAGAGGTCCAGCACCACCTTACAGTCCTGGGTCGTCGTCTGTGGGAGCAGAGGTCAATAATTCGTGGACTACATACTCGGAATCAGCACGGCTGGAAGCAGCCACTACAGGTAGATTCAAATGGCTGTGAGAAGAGAAAGCAAGGAGTAATTTCAATGCTGGTGGCGCTGTTGCAAAACTTACTGGTTGCAGAAGAGGTCCAGCAGCACCTTTCAGTCCTGGCTCCTTGTCTGTGGGAGCAGAGGCCAATCATTAATGCGCTACAGAATAGGATTCAGGACGGCTGGGAACAGGCACCACAGGTGTATTCAAATGGCTCTGAGAAGAGAAAGCAAGGAGCAACTGCAATGTAGGTGGCACTGTTACAAAGCTTACTGTTGGCATAAGAGGTCCAGCAGCACCTTTCTGTCCTGGCACATCGTCTGTGGGAGCAGAGGCCAATAATTCGTACGCTGCAGAATCAGCTTCAGGACGGCTGGGAACAGGCACCACAGGTGTATTCAAATGTCTGTGAGAAGAGAAAGCAAGGAGCGAGTGCAATGTAGGTGGCGCTGTTGCAAAGCTTACTGTTTGCAGAAGAGGTCCAGCAGCACCTTTCAGTCCTGGCTCTTCGTCTGTGGGAGCACAGGTCAGTAACTCCTGTTCTTCATACTCGGCTTCAGGACCGGTGGGAGCGGGCACCACAGGTGGATTCAAATGGCTGTGGGAAGAGAAAGCAAGGAGCAACTGCAATGTAGGAGAGACTGCAGCTGAGACTCTGTGGCTCAGACTCTCGGCTAAGATGCCAGTGCTCATACTTGGAGCTGAAACTGGCTGGCACGCTGCACCTGAGACTCTGGGGTTCAAGCTTTGGGGCTTAGACTGTGGCTGAGATTCCGTGTCTCAGACTTTGAATCTCAGACTTGGTGACCGAGTCTCTGTAATTTAGACTCGGTGATTGAGATGGTGGCTGAGACTCTGGGCCTCGGACTTTGGAGCTGATACTTTCAGACTCAGGCTCTGGCTGAGGCTGCTGCTGAGACTATATATCTAACACTCTGTGGCTGAGACTCTGGAGCTGAGACTCTGGCTGAGACTCTCAGACTCTCACCATTTACCCGAAACTGTTGCTGACGCTCTATGGCTAAGATGTTGGAGTCAAACTCAGGGGCTGGGAATGTGACGGAGACTCTGCGGCTCAGAATCTGCATCTCACACTTGGATTCGTACACTCTGTTACCAGGAATGTAATTTCTACTCTGGCCTTGAGACTTCGCAGCTGAGACTCTTTGCAGACACTCTGATGTTTATATTTTCTCACTCAGACTCCAACACTGAGACTCTGAGGCAAGGACTCTGAGGCTAAGACTGTTACTAAAACTCAACACTCAGACTAAAATCTCCACTCAGACAATAAGTTCTCTACTGAAACAATAAGCTATCCACACTGACAATTAGTTCTAAACTGAGACACTAAGTTCTCCACTCAGACACCAATATCTCCAATCAGGCACTAAATTCTCAAAAGATAAATATGTCCCCTCACACACTAAGTTCTCCACTCTAAGAAAAAGTTCTCCCCTCAGAGAGTAATTTCTCCACTGATACCCTATCTTCTCCACTCTGACCCTGGGTTCCCCACTCTGACACACAGTTCTCCTCCAGTCAGACACTGAGTTCAACATTCAGACAACCAGTTCTCCATTCAGTCAAAGTTCTCCAATGAGAGACTAACTTCTCCAAACACTAACTTCTAATCTAACAAGCAATGTTCTCCACTCAGAGACTAACTTCCATAATGACAAAGCTCTCCACACAGACAACTTCTCCTGTCAGATACTAATTTCCTGAATCACAAACTAAGATCTCCAGCCAGAAACTAAATTCTCCTGCCAAACACTAAGTTCTCCACTAAGAGAATAAGTTCAAAACTCAGAGAATAAGGTAGCCACCCAAACACTAGGTACTCCACTCACAGACTAACTTCTCCACTGAGAAACTCACTTTGTCAGTGACGGACTACCGCCGCCCCTCAGGGACTACCGCCGCCCCTCAGGGACATATTTCTTGAATCAGAGACTAAGGTCTCCAATCACAGACCAAGTTCAACAATAAGACTAACATCTCCACTCAGAAAATAATTCTCTCAGCCACAAAGTTCTCCAATCACAGCCTAAATTCTCCAATCACACACTAAGTAATCTAACCAGACACTAAGTTCTCCAAGAACACACTAGGATCTCCACTCAGACACTAACTTCTCTACTCAGAGACTAACTTCACCGCTCAAACAAAAAGTTCACAGCTCAGAGACAAAGTTCTTCACTCGGAGATAAAGTTCTAAGCTCTGACACAAAATTATCCACTCATACACTAGGTCCTCCTATCAGAGGATAAAATCTCCACTTAGACTCTAATTTCTCCAAGCACAGACTAAATTGTTCAAGCACAAACTAAATTCTCCAGTCACAGACTAAATTCTCCAAGCGCAGACTAAAATCTCCAGTCACGGATTAAATTCGCCAGTCATGGACTAAATTCTCTAGGCACCGACTAGATATTCCAGTCAGACACTAAGCCTTCCTCAGACACTAACTTGTACAAATCACAGACTAAGTTCTTCAATAACGGACTAAGATGACCAATCACAAATTTCTCCGATCACAGACTAAATTGCCTAATCAAAGATAAAATATTCCAGTCAGATACTGAGTTCTCCTCAGAAACTTATTCAATCCAAGATTAATTCTCCAATCACAGACTTAATTCTCCAGTCACAGACTAATTTCTCCAGGCACAGATCAAATTCACTAATCCGAGAGTAAATTCTCCAGACACAGACTACGTTTTTCCAATCACAGAGTAAACAATCCTGTCACAGACTCAATTCCCCAGGCACGGACAGACAGACTCAATTCCCCAGGCACGGAATAAATAATCAGACCACAGACTAAATTCAGCAAGTCACAGACTAAATTATCCAGTCACATACCGAATTCTACACTCCCAGAATAATTTCTAGCCACAACTAAAATTCTCCTGTCACACACTAAATACTCTGATCACAGAAATTCATCACTCACAGACTAAACTATCCACTCACAAAATAAACCCTACACTCACAGAATAAATTATACAGTCAGGGACTAAACTCTCCCATCACACACTAAATTCTCCAGTCACAGACTGAAGTATCCATGGACAGAATGAGTTCTACCATCACAGGATAAATTCCCTAACGACAAAAAAGGTGCCCCCCGCACGGACCGAACCGGTGCCCCCCCGCACAGAAAAAATTCTCAGATCACAGATTATTTAATCTGATCACTGAGTAAATACAGCAAGTTGCAGACTAAATTATCCAGTCACATAACAAATTCTACACTCACAGAATAAATTCTAGTCACAGACAAAATTCTCCTGTCACACACTAAATTATGCGATCACAGACTATATTCGTCAATCACAGATTAAATTCTCCACTCACATACCGAGTTCTCCACTCACAGAACAAACTATACAGTCACACACTAAATAATCCAGGAACAGAATAAATACTCCAGGCACAGAATAAATTCTCCTGTCACAGAATAAACTCTCCAGACACACACTAAATTCTGAAAGTCACAGTTTAAATTCTCCAGTCACAGAAGGAGTTCTAACGTCACAGAATAAATTCTCGGATCACAGAATAAATTATCCAGTAACATACCGAATTCTACACTCACAGAATAAATTCTAGCCACAATCAGAATTCTCCTATCACACACTAAATTCTCCGATAACAGACTAAATTCTCCACTCACAGACTAAATTAACCACTCATAGAATAATTCGTACAGTCACAGACTAAACTAACCACTCATAGAATAAATTATCCAGCCACAGACTAAATTCTCCTATCCCAGACAAAATTATCCAGCCACAGATTAAATTCTCCAGTAATATAACGAATTCTCCACTCACAGACTGAAGTATCCACGGACAGAATGAGTTCTACCATCACAGAATAAATTCCCTAATGACAAAAAAAATTCCCCGGGCACAGCCTCAGCCCCTTCCCCGGGCACAGCCTCAGCCAGACTCAAATTAGCTAACTCAGCCTGAGCTGCAGAGCCTGTGGCTCATACTGCAGGTGACATTCCGTGTCTCAAAATCTCTGGGTCAGAAGCACTAACTCACCCTCAGCCGGGAGACACTAGGAGCAAGAAATTCTTGCTGAGACCCTCTGCTTCAGAGTCTCTATCCCAATCCACACACACAACCCCCTTACCTCCTCACAGCCCTCCCCACTTAGCTCCTTCACCTCTCCCGAGTCAGCGGCAGCACCTGAAATAGAAAGGGAAGCAGACCCACGCTGAGAGAGGGCTCAAAGCTGCTCGCCTCCCTCAGCAAGCCCCATCTCGCTCTCCCGTCACTTTACCGCTCGGCCCCTGCCTTTGTAGGCCTTCGGTTCTCTCCTTTGAGCCCCGGTATTGCCTACAAAACACAACAAAAGGGACGCTGCTCATTTCAGAAAAATGACAAGGCACACAATCGCTTGCTACTTCAGCCTCCGCAGCGAAGCTCACCTTGCTCGAGTCAGCTCTCGGGCAGAGATGTCCCTTTGCTCCTCCCTCCGCACCTCCAAATTAAAAACATACGCCCAGTCACAAGCCAGCCAGAAGAATCGGGCTTAACCTCCTGCTGACAACAACAGATTTCCCCACCTGGTAACCTCTTCTGCCCAACCTTCCGACAAGAGCCTCCAACACATTCCAATGCATCGTGACATCTGCGAGATCAACTCGGCATTATACACCGCCCAGCCAAAACAAAAGATTAATCGCACACTAAGTCTCATCCCACATGCACCCCGAGACTTAGACTGAAATGCACACACAGACTGGCAGCCAGACACTCTGACGCCAGGCACTCTGGCTCTGACATTGACTCCAGATAAACTATCACGCCCATTCCCAAGCAGACTCTCTGGCCTGGACCCATTAAGCTTATTCCCAGAGATTTCCAAAGAGATATCGGAGTCTAACGCCAGGCCTCGCCTGCCCTCTGGGGCTTAGAAGTGCAACAAAGGCAAACAACCATGGCTCTTGCAAAAAATGACTGACCCCACAATCCTTCTTCTTACCACCTGACTCCCATGAGGCACTCATCTGACTTTGAAGCTAGAGGGCAACACCTGCTACACGAAATACAAATACTGAATCCCTTTGCCATGTTTTTCTCTACTCTAAGCCACCACTCCCACACACAAACCCCTTACCTGCTCACAGCTGCAAAGTTAGCTTGGAGCAACTCCCCAAAAGACTACTGACCAAATGACTCAAAAAAAAAAACAAACCAAAAACAAACAAAAAAAAAAACCAAAAAACCAAAACAAAACCAAAAAAAAAACAATGCCCTTCTCCACTTTATGCACATAAACCTTGGAAAAAAAAAAATGCCTGCTCCACTCATAGGCAATGAGCTTGAGCAATCACTAATTAAAAGACAAGGCCCAAGGAGCCGGCTGAGCACCTTTAACTCAATAAGTGACACGGAAGCGCCAAGGCAGAACACAAGCAAACACAGACCGCAGCACAGTCAAGCTGTACTACCCTGACCTCTGCAGGATGATGCTATTAATCATCTCGCTTCTTTTTCCTCACTCCCATGGGTACATTTCAAACCTGTTCCCACTAGACTGATATTGTCCCCCACCCCCTTGCTCCCAAAAAGCAGGCCCTCAGCACAGTTTTCGTAGTGCCATAGATCTCTAGCCAGACTTACTGCTCCGAACTATCATACTAGACACCTGTCCGACTGCTGCATTTGCCCATTTTATCTTCATCATCTACAGTAAGGGAAGCAAAACAAAACCAAAAATTCAGCCACAGAACAGTTTGCAATCAGACAAAGAGAAGAAATACACTCTTTTGGCTATCATTCTCACCACCACCGTACCAGTCAATGCTTACCGATTTCTGTCAGACCTTACTGCCTCATCTTTACCTCTGCAAACATTTGCTCAGCAGATCCTAAATTACTTGTGAATGCTACACCAGGGTTCCCCTGCAAGACTTCAAAATCTAGACCCTAGTGAGCATTGCTCTGGCGATAAGTAATTGACCCCACCGTCCTTGTCATTTCCTGCCTGACTCACTGGAAACAGTTAATAGACTTCACAAGGAACGGCACAGGACCTACAAGGAAAACTAAAATGAAAACCCATCCCAACATTACATTCAACTGGTAGTCGCCCACCTCACACGAAATCCTCCAAATCTTTAACAGTCCTCCTCACTGCAGCACTTCATTTCTCAGGATTTGGATGCAACTCCATAAAAAGAAATGGAAACAGATGCCAACTGACCGGAGCTAGGAAAAACTGCCTTTCCTGTGAAATTTCTAACCCCAGCTGGATTGTACAGGCTGCTCATACACCAAGCATGCAACAGGTACATCTGCTACACCCACCCTTGTATGCCACTTAGAAAACAGCAACAGGAAATAACTTCAAGTACTTAAAATCAAGGAAGATTTACTAGTTCTATAGCTGCCTAGTCAGTGTTCACATTAACCAGAATGCAACATGAAAAAGTCAGCTCTGTGAAAATAAACTGAGAAAATACACCTACAGAAACAATTTACAACTATACCCCAAAACATAACATGCGTAGAAACTCTAAAGAACAAACCCTACGTACACTTGAACCTTCTCTAGCAAGAAAAGCAAAGGCAAAACTACTCTTTGACCTTTCCCTCCCCAAAAAGACCAGCTTTTTAACAGCCACTATACCCCACGTCAACCTTACCATTTTTTCCTGCTCCTCATTAGGCACAAGCATTCAACCTAGTTTTCAAAAAAAGCAAAGACCCAAAGCCATCTTTGAAAAAACCTCTAAGCACATAACATGAATGTTCCTTCAGGAGCCACAATCTTCACCATAAAACACAAAAGGAAAGAGAGACAATGCACAGCTAATACAAACAGAGACCAAAGAAACCTTTGGCCACAACTCATGGAACTGGGAACAATCACAGGACTCGGCTTACTTGGAACACCACCCAAAAAGCAGCCCACCAGAACAAGTTACAACAAAAAAACCTTCTCAATCCAAGCACACGCAAACCCAAACATAACCAAACAACTCCCTATAAGGCAAAACCCCTACAAAAAACAAAAGCAGAAACACCACCCCCAACCATCTTGCCTGCAAGAGAGCCAAAGCCAAAAGAACCACACCCGTCTAAGGCTGTGCCTTACACAGCTCCAGCCCTAACCACAACCCTTCCCTAAGTGCCCTGGGACAAGGGTGGGGCAAAGCAGCAGGTGGGATCAAAGCAGCTTGACAAGCCATACCTGGGTCTTTTTCCTATCTGGTTCTGGTTCCTTGGCTGCTCCCTGGCTTTCATTTTTTGCCCTTCTCCCTCTGGCTTAGAGTCACATTCAAAACTCACAGGCCACGCAGGCTCACTCTCAGACAGACTGGCCCACAATCATACTCGCTTTCAGACCATGCAGGCACTCTCTTGCTGAGGTTCTGGGGCTGAAACTCTGAGGCTCAGACTCACATTCTAAATCCAAAGACCCACAAAGGCCCCCTTTCACACACACTGCCTCAGGCTCATACTCACTTGTAAACTGCACAGACACTCTAGCTCTGACTTTGGCTCACACACACTTAGGCTCAATCTGACACTCACTGGCTCACACATCCACACAGATCTCACATTGAGACTAACACAGACTCCCTGGCTCAGACTCTCCCTCACATTCTAACTGCAAAATGACTTTCAGGTGACTCACAGAAGGTGAGCCATGCTTAGAATACCCAAGGAGCAACTTATTTTGGGGGGTTGTCATTTTCATAAAACTACAAGCATTCTTTTTGTTAGTGTTTGCCAGGCGCTGCTCAGGTCAGAATAAAAGGATGGGAGACCTCCGAAGGCCAGTGGATGAGCAGTCAAGCTACAGGAGTGGCAGACGGGACTTGCTGACAGATGAGACTAATTTCTCTACCCAAACAATAAGCTATACACTCAGACAATAACTTCTTAACTGAGGCAATAAGCTCGCCACTTGCACACTCAGTTCTCCACTCAGAGGCTACATTCTTCACCCAAAGACTAACTTCTCAACTCAAACACTAACTTCTCCGCTCAGAGACTCAGTTCCCCAATTGCAGACTAAGATCTCACCCAGACACTAATTCTCCTCTCAAACACCATGTTCTCCACTCAGAGACTACAGTCTCCACTCAGAGACTAACTTCTCAACTCAAGCAATAGATTCTCTGCTCAGAGACTCAGTTCTCCGCTCAGGTGCTAAGTTCTCCAATGAGAGACTAAGTTCTGCACTCAGACACTAAGTTCTCCAGAGACTAGATTCTCCACTCACAGACTAAATTCTCATCTCACCGCTGCTCCCAGGCCAAAAGTCAAAATCACACCTCTGCATTAGCTACCAAGAAGACAAAAAAAAAATAATGACTGTTACTGCTGAACCCAGGACACTCCCTAAACACAGCACTGACTGCAGTTGAACACACTGCACTACCATCTTACACACAACCTCGAGAGTCTGAGGCACGAGCCACAGCTGTGCTTTAGCTTTGTACACTGATAAAAGCTGACACTGAGCACGAACTGCCTCCCTTTCCCTGCCCAAAGGGACCCTCTCTTCAACAACCTTTCTCCCACTCTGACCTTACGACTGTTTCCTGACTCTCTCCGGGCCTGTTCCATTTGCTTACCTTTCACGAGAACAGAGGTCCTAAACCACCCTTGAGAACAGCCTCTTGTCGATAGCCGCTATGTTCCTTCTCTGCCCACACACCTCTTCATCATCTGCAAAGTAAAACAGGACTGATACACAATAATGGGGACATGGAGCACAGATTACCACAACTTCTCCCCTGAGTCCTCCCACACAGTTCACTTTCCCTCATCACCACCTACAAATACAACACCTAAAAAACTCTCTACACAATGATACTTCATAATGCATGCACTAGTAAATCTTAACATGGCTAGGTCTTAAATGAGACAAGACAATTGCAAAAGCCCCCCCCAAATCACACCTCAAATAACCCACAAAGCTCCCAGGCCACAAAACCTGAGCCAACACAGAGAACTTTGCCTGATGAGAGCTGAACCTCAAATGAGCTCACTGAGCAGAGGCCATGCCTCATATACCACAGGCCCCACCCGCAACCCCTCCCTCAATGGGGTGTGGGGAGGGGCAAACCACCAGCAGGGATAAAAGCACCCTGATGAGCCACAGCTGGGTTTTTGTCTTACTTGGATCTGGCTCTGTGGCTGCTCCTTGATTGCTCCCTATCTGCACCAAAGTTGCTGCCTGGCTGCTCGGAAAGTGTCCTGGCTTTTCCGTATCTGCTCACTAGTTTTGCTCCATGAGTCCTCTGTGGCTTTAATTTTCTGCTTGTCTTTCTCTGGCTCAGATGGGTGAGACTCAGAGATTCAGACTTTGAGGCTGAGACTCAGGGACTGAGATTCAAGGGCTCAGACTAGCGCTGACAATCTGGGACTCAGACTCTGTGCCTAAGACTACAGCCGAGACTGTGTTTGAAACTCCGTGGCTGAGACAGCAACTGAGACTCTGGGCCTGAGACTTTGGAACTGATACTTGCAGACTCAGACTTCAGGCCTAAGAATGTTTCTGAGACTCTTTGGCTAAGACTATGGAATTCAGACTTTGGGGATGAGACTCTGGCTACAACTCTGGGGTTCAGACTTTAGGGCTGAGACTGTGACTAAGACTCTGGGATTCAGATTTTGGGGCGGAGACCGCAGCTGAGACTCTGTAGCTCAGACTCTGTGGCTAAGACTCCAGGGCCCATACTCTGAGCTGAGACTGTGGCTAAGATTCTGCAGCTGAGACTCTAGGGCTAAGGCTCTGGGATTCAGGCTATGGGGCTGAGACTGTGCCTGAAACTCTGTGGCTTATACTCTGGGTCTCAGACTTTGAATCTAAGACTGTGACCGAGACTCTGTAATTAAGACTCCGTGGCTGACATGGCGGCTGACACTCTGGGCCTCAGACTTCAGAGCTGATACTCTCAGACTCAGTCTGTAGCGGAGACAGTGGCTGAGACTCTGTGGCTGAGAGTCTGTGTCTGAAAGAGTGCCTTAGACTCTGGGCCTCAAACTTAGGAGGTGATACTTTCAGGCTCAGACTCTGTGGCTGAGGCTGCTGCTGAGACTCTATGTCTACGACTCTGGGATTCAGATTCTGGGGCTGACACTTTAGCTGACACTCTGTGGCTCTGACTCTGGCTAAGACTCCAGGGCCCAAACTCTGAGCTGAAACTGTGGCTGATACTCTGCAGCTGAGACTCTGGGGCTGAGGCTCTAAGGCTCGGGCTCTGGGGTTCAGGCTTTGGGGCTGAGACTGTGGTTCAGACTCTGAGTCTCAGACTTCAAATCTCAGACTCTGTGGCCAGGACTATGTAATTTAGACTCCGTGGCTGACACAGTGGCCGAGGCTCTGGGCCTCAGACTTCAGAGCTGATACTCTCAAACTCAGATGCTGTAGCTGAGGCTGTGGCTGAGACTCTGGATGAAACGGTGCCTTAGATTCTGGGCCCCAAACTATGGAGCTGATACTTTGAGATTCAGACTCTGTGGCTGAGGCTGCTGCTGAGACTCTATGTCTACGACTCTGGAATTCAGACTCTGGGGCTGACACTTCAGCTGACACTCTGTGGCTCAGACTCTCTGGCTAAGACTCCAGGGCCCATACTCTGAGCTGACACTCTGCGGCAGAGATGCTGGTGCAGAGACGCTGGGGCTGGGACTAAGGGGCTAAAACTCAGGGGCTGAGACTACGTGGATGAGATGGGGGCTGAGACTCTGGGCCTCAGACGCTGGAGCTGGTACTCTCAGACTCAGACCGTGGCTGAGACTCTAGGCCTCAGACTTTTGAGCTGATACCTTCAAACTCGGTCTCGGTGGCTGAGATTGTTGCTGAGACTATAGCTAAGACTGTGGGGTTGATACTCTGGAGCTCAGATTTTGGAGCTGATACTCTGGCTGAGACTCTCAGGCTCAGACTCTGTGGCCGATACTCTGGGGCTGAGACTCTCAGGCTCAGACTCTGTGGCAGACACTCCGGGACTGAGACTGTGGCCCTCAAAATCTGGGCCTGAGACTCTGGGGCTGAGACTCTCAGACTCTCACTATGTGGCTGAAACTGCTGCTGAAATTCTATGGCTAAGGCACTGCAGTTCAGACTTAGGGACTGATATGTGCCTGAGACTCTGTGGCTCAGACTCTGCACCTCACACTTCGAATCATAAACACCATGATCAAGAACGTAACTTAGACTCTGGGGTTGAGACTCTGCGGCTGAGACTCTTTCACAGACACTGGCGTTTATACTTTCTCGCTGAGACTCAGGGGCAAGGACTCTCGGGCTTAGACTCAGCTTGCTGAGACTCTCCAATCATAGACTACAATCTCCACTCAGAAACTAAAATCCCCACTCATGCAAGAAGTTCTCTGCTGAAACAGTAAGCTATGCAGGCATACAATTAGTTCTACACTGAGACACAAAGTTCTCCACTCCGACACTAATATCTCCAACCCTAACCCTAACACTGTCTAAGCCTAAGCCTAACTGCTCCCCCACCCTAACTGCCCCCCCCAAACCAACCCTAACCCTAACCCCTAAACCTAACTACTTACTGCCCCCCCAACCCTAACCACCCCCCACCCATACTGCCCCCAATCCTAACCCTAACTGGCCCCCCACCCTCACTGCGCCCCCAAACCTGCCTCTCCACCCTTACTGCCCCCCAACCCTAACTGCCCCCCAACCCTAACCCTAACCGCAACTGCCCCCCAACCATAAGTACCCCCTGAACCCTAACTAGGGGTTAATCTAGTCTGTGATTGGGAATATAACCTGTGAGTGGAGATTTTAGTCAGCAAGTGGAGTATTTAGTCTGTGACTGGAGAATTTAGTCTGTTTCTGGAGAATTTAATCTGTGACTGGAGAATCTAGTCTGTAATCCTAGAATTTAGTCTGTGATTGGAGAATATAGTTTGTGACTGCAGAAATTAGAATTTGACAGCAGAGTTTATTCTGTGACAGGAGAATTTAGTCTGTGATAGGAGAATAAATTATGCGCCTTGAGAATTTAGTCTGTACCAGGAGAATTTATTGTGTGAAAAGATTATTTAGTCTGTGATGGTGGAGCTCATTCTGTGCCTGGAGAATTTAGTCTGTGCCTGGAGAATTTAGTCTGTGACTGGTGAATTTAGACCGTGACTGAAGAATTCAGACTGACTGGAGAATTTAGTCTGTCACTGGATATTTTAGACTGCAGCTGGAGAATTTATTCTGTGACTGATGAATTTAGTCTGTGACTGGAGAATCTAGTCAGTGATCCTAGAATTTAGTCTGTGATTGGGCAATATATTCTGTGACTGGGGAATTTAGTCTGTGATCGCAGAATAAATAATGTGCCTGGAGAATTTTGTCTGTGACAGGACAATTTCATCTGTGACAGGAGAATTTCATCTGGACGTAGAGAAATTATTGTGGGATTAGAGTATTTAGCCTGTGATGGTGGAAATCATTCCGTGACTAGAGATTATATTCTGTGACTGGAGAATTAAATCTGTGACTGGAGAATTTAGTCTGTACCTAGAGAATTTATTGTGTGATTAGAGTATTTAGTCTGTGATGGTGGAACTCATTCTGTGACTGAAGAGTTTAGTCTGTGACTGGAGAATTTAGTCTGTACGTAGAGAAATTATTGTGGGATTAGAGTATTTAGCCTGTGACGGTGGAAATCATTCCGTGACTAGAGATTATAATCTGTGACTGGAGAATTTAGTCT
The DNA here is from genome assembly GCA_017639245.1 of Myiopsitta monachus. NCBI lineage: Eukaryota > Metazoa > Chordata > Aves > Psittaciformes > Psittacidae > Myiopsitta > Myiopsitta monachus. The sequence goes on along the minus strand of JAESHU010000087.1, from coordinate 220,312 downwards.
GTGACTGGTGTATTTAATCTATGACTGGTTTATTTAAACTGTGATTGGAGAATTTGGGCTGAGAGTGGAGATTTTAGTCTGTGCCTGGGGTATTTAGTCTGCAACAGGTGAATTTTGACTGTGACTAGGGAATTAATCTGTGAGTGGAGATTTTAGTCTGTGAGTGGAGATTTTAGTCTGTGAGTGGAGATTTTAGTCTGTGAGTGGAGAATTTAGTCTGCGAGTGGAGAATTTAGTCTGCGAGTGGAGAATTTAGTCTGCGAGTGGAGAATTTAGTCTGCGAGTGGAGAATTTAGTCTTTGCCTGGGGAATTTAGTCTTTGCCTGGGGAATTTAGTCTTTGCCTGGGGAATTTAGTCTTTGCCTGGGGAATTTAGTCTTTGCCTGGGGAATTTAGTCTTTGCCTGGGGAATTTAGTCTTTGCCTAGGGAATTTAGTCTGTGACGGTGGAACTCATTCTGTGACTGAAGAGTTTAGTCTGTGACTGCAAAATTTTGTCTGTGACTGGAGAATTTAGTCTGTGCCTGGAAAATTTTGATTGTGCCTGGTGAATTTTGACTATGACAGGTGAATTTTGACAGTGGAGAATTAAGACTGTGACTGGAGAATTTAAACTGTGAGTGGAGAATTTACTCTGTGACTGGAGAATATAGTCTGTAACGGGGGAATTTAGCCTGTACCTGGAAAATGTAGCCTGTGACAGGAGAATTTAGTCAGTGCCTGCAGAATTTAGTCTATGACTGGAAAAGTTAGTCTCTGATCTGAGAATTTAGTCTATGACGGGATAGAATAATCTGTGTCTTAAGAATTCTGCCCGTGAGTTGGAGAATATAGTCTGTGGCTGGAGAATTTAGTCTGTGACTGGAGAATATAGTGTCTTATCTGTGAACTTCTTCTATGACTAGAGAATTTAGTCTGTGACTGGAGAATTTAGTATCTCAAAGAAGAATCTATTATGAGACTGGAGAAAATTGTCTGTGATTAGAGAATTTATTCTGTGACTAGAGATTTCTTCTGTGTCAGAATTAAGACTAATTGCACCCCTACACTTACTACCCCCAACCATTACTGTCCCCAACCTAAATACCAACTAAACCATACACAAAGGCTACCCTCTAACCATAATACTAACCCCCTACCCCTGACTCCAAAGCCAAACCCTAACCCCTAACCCGTACCCTCACCCTAACCATTAACGCTATCCACTCTTACCCCTAACCCTAACCAAATCCTTGACCCCAGAGAACTGACCCCTAATCCCCAAACACAACCCCAAACCTAACAACTAATTCTAACCATAACACTAAAACTAACCCCAAATCCTAATCATAAACCCAATCCCAATCCAATCCCAATCCTAATCCTAATCCCAAACTTAATACTAAACCAAATCTTCAACCAAACCCCAACCCAATCCTAATCACAGCACTAATAGTCCGTGAGAACACAGGCCAATAATTCGTGCAGTACAGAATCGATCCTCAGGACAGCTAGGAGCAGGCACCACAGGTGTATTCAAATAGATGAGAGAAGAGAAAGCAAGGAGCAACTGCAATGTAGGTGGCGCTGTTGCAAAGCTTACTGTTTGCAGAAGAGGTCCAGCAGCAACTTTCAGTCCTGGCTCTTCATCTGTGGGAGCAGAGGTCTATAATTCGTGTGCTACATACTCAGCCTCTTAATGGCAGGGAGCGGGCACCACAGGTGTATTCAAATGGCTGTGGGAAGAGAAAGCAAGGAGTGACTGCAATGTAGGTGGCGCTGTTGCAAAGCTTACTGTTTGCAGAAGAGGTCCAGCAGCACCTTTCAGTCCTGGCTCTTCATCTCTGGGAGCAGAGGCCAATCACTCCTGCGCTACAGAATAGGCTTCATTACGGCTGGGAGCAGGCACCACAGGGGTATTCAAACGGCTGTGAGAAGAGAAAGCAAGGAGCGAATGCAATGTACGCGGCGCTATTGCAAAGCTTACTGTTTGCAGAAGAGGTCCAGCAGCACCTTTCAGTCCTGGCTCTTCTTACGTGGAAGCAGAGGTAAATAATTCTTGCGCTACATACTCGGCTTCAGGATGGCAGGGGGCGGGCACCACAGCTGTATTCAAATGGCTGTGGGAAGAGAAAGCAAGGAGTGACTGCAATGTAGGTGGCGCTGTTGCAAAGCTTACTGTTTGCAGAAGAGGTCCAGCAGCACCTTTCAGTCCTGGCTCTTCGTCTGTGGGAGCACAGGTCAATAATTCGTGCGCTACATACTCAGCCTCTGAATGGCAGGGGGCGGGTACCACAGCTGTATTCAAATGCCTGTGAGAAGAGAAAGCAAGGAGCGAGTGCAATGTAGGTGGCGCTGTTGCAAGGCTTAGTGTTTGCAGAAGAGGTCCAGCAGCACCTTTCAGTCCTGGCTCTTCGTCTGTGGGAGCACAGGTCAGCAATTCTTGCGCTACATAGTCGGCTTCAGGATGGCCGGGAGCGGGCGTCACAGGTGTACTCAAATGGCTGTGGGAAGAGAAAGCAAGGAGTGACTGCAATGTAGGTGGTGCTGTTGCAAAGCTTACTGTTTGAGAAGAAGCCCTGCAACCCCTTTCAGTCCTGGCTCTTCGTCTGTGGGAGCAGAGGTCAATAATTCTTGCGGAACATACTCGGCTTCAGGACGGCTGGGTGCGGGCACCACAGCTGTATTCAAATGCCTGTGAGAAGAGAAAGCAAGGAGCGAGGGCAATGTAGGTGGCGCTGTTGCAAAGCTTACTGTTTGCAGAAGAGGTCCAGCAGCACCTTTCAGTCCTGGCTCTTCGTCTGTGGGAGCACAGGTCAGTAATTCTTGCGCTACATACTCAGCCTCTGAATGGCAGGGGGCGGGCACCACAGCTCTATTCAAATGCCTGTGAGAAGAGAAAGCAAGGAGCGAGTGCAATGTAGGTGGCGCTGTTGCAAAGCTTACTGTTTGCAGAAGAGGTCCAGCAGCACCTTTCAGTCCTGGCTCTTCTTACGTGGAAGCAGAGGTCAATAATTCGTGCGCTACATACTCGGCTTCAGGACGGCATTGAGCGGGCACCACAGCTGTATTCAAATGCTTGTGAGAAGAGAAAGCAAGGAGTGACTGCAATGTAGGTGGCGCTGTTGCAAAGCTTACTGTTTGCAGAAGAGGTCCAGCAGCACCTTTCAGTCCTGGCTCTTCGTCTGTGGAAGCAGAGGTCAATAATTCTTGCGCTACATACTCGGCTTCAGGATGGCTGGGAGCGGGCACCACAGCTGTATTCAAATGCCTGTGAGAAGAGAAAGCAAGGAGTGACTGCAATGTAGGTGGCGCTGTTGCAAAGCTTACTGTTTGCAGAAGAGGTCCAGCAGCACCTTTCAGTCCTGGCTCTTCGTCTGTGGGAGCAGAGGCCAATCATTCACATGCTACATACTCGGCTTCAGGATGGCTGGGAGCGGGCACCACAGCTGCATTCAAATGCCTGTGAGAAGAGACAGCAAGGAGCGAGTGCAATGTAGGTGGCGCTGTTGCAAAGCTTTCTGTTTGCAGAAGAGGTCCAGCAGCACCTTTCAGTCCTGGCTCTTCTTATGTGGAAGCAGAGGTAAATAATTCTTGCGCTACATACTCGGCTTCAGGACAGCATTGAGCGGGCACCACAGCTGTATTCAAACGGCTGTGGGAAAAGAAAGCAAGGAGCGACTGCAATGTAGGTGGCGCTGTTGCAAAGCTTACTGTTTGCAGAAGAGGTCCAGCAGCACCTTTCAGTCCTGGCTCTTCGTCTGTGGGAGCACAGGTCAGTAACTCCTGTTCTTCATACTCGGCTTCAGGACGAGTGGGAGCGGTCACCACAGGTGGATTCAAATGGCTGTGGGAAGAGAAAACAAGGAGCTAGTGCAATGTAGGTGGTGCTGCTGCAAAGCTTACTGTTTGCAGAAGAGGTCCAGCAGCACCTTTCAGTCCTGGCTCTTCGTCTGTGGAAGCAGAGGTCAATAATTCGTGCGCTACAGAATCGGCTTCAGGATGGCTGGGAGCGGGCACCACAGCTGTATTCAAATGGCTGTGGGAAGAGAAAGCAAGGAGTGACTGCAATGTAGGTGGCGCTGTTGCAAAGCTTACTGTTTGCAGAAGAGGTCCAGCAGCACCTTTCAGTCCTGACTCTTCTCATGTGGAAGCAGAGGTCAATAATTCTTGCGCTACATACTCGGCTTCAGGACGGCATTGAGCGGGCACCACAGCTGTATTCAAATGCCTGTGAGAAGAGAAAGCAAGGAGCGAGTGCAATGTAGGTGGCGCTGTTGCAAAGCTTACTGTTTGCAGAAGAGGTCCAGCAGCACCTTTCAGTCCTGGCTCTTCGTCTGTGGAAGCAGAGGCCAATAATTCTTGCGCTACATACTCGGCTTCAGGATGGCTGGGAGCAGGCACCACAGCTGTATTCAAATGCCTGTGAGAAGAGAAAGCAAGGAGCGAGTGCAATGTAGGTGGCGCTGTTGCAAAGCTTACTGTTTGCAGAAGAGGTCCAGCAGCACCTTTCAGTCCTGGCTCTTCGTCTGTGGAAGCAGAGGTCAATAATTCTTGCGCTACATACTCGGCTTCAGGACGGCATTGAGCGGGCACCACAGCTGTATTCAAATGTCTGTGGGAAAAGAAAGCAAGGAGCGAGTGCAATGTAGGTGGCGCTGTTGCAAAGCTTACTGTTTGCAGAACAGGTCCAGCAGCACCTTTCAGTCCTGGCTCTTCGTCTGTGGGAGCAGACGTCAATAATTCTTGCGCTACATACTCGGCTTCAGGATGGCTGGGAGCGGGCACCACGGGGGTATTCAAACAGCTGTAGGAAGAGAAAGCAAGCAGTGACTGCAATGTAGGTGGCGCTGTTGCAAAGTTTACTGTTTGCAGAAGAGGTCCAGCAGCACCTTTCAGTCCTGGCTCTTCGTCTGTGGGAGCAGAGGCCAATCATTCACATGCTACATACTCGGCTTCAGGACGGCATTGAGCGGGCACCACAGCTGCATTCAAATGCCTGTGAGAAGAGAAAGCAAGGAGTGACTGCAATGTAGGTGGCGCTGTTGCAAAGCTTACTGTTTGCAGAAGAGGTCCAGCAGCACCTTTCAGTCCTGGCTCTTCTTACGTGGAAGCAGAGGTCAATAATTCTTGCGCTACATACTCGGCTTCAGGACGGCATTGAGCGGGCACCACAGCTGTATTCAAATGGCTGTGGGAAAAGAAAGCAAGGAGTGACTGCAATGTAGGTGGTGCTGTTGCAAAGCTTTCTGTTTGCAGAAGAGGTCCAGCAGCGCCTTTCAGTCCTGGCTCTTCATCTCTGGGAGCAGAGGCCCATCATTCCTGCGCTACAGAATCGGCTTCATTACGGCCGGGAGCAGGCACCACAGGGGTATTCAAACGGCTGTGGGAAGAGAAAGCAAGCAGTGACTGCAATGTAGGTGGCGCTGTTGCAAAGCTTACTGTTTGCAGAAGAGGTCCAGCAGCACCTTTCAGTCCTGGCTCTTCGTCTGTGGGAGCAGAGGCCAATCATTCACATGCTACATACTCGGCTTCAGGATGGCTGGGAGCGGGCACCACAGCTGCATTCAAATGCCTGTGAGAAGAGAAAGCAAGGAGCGAGTGCAATGTAGGTGGCGCTGTTGCAAAGCTTACTGTTTGCAGAAGAGGTCCAGCAGCACCTTTCAGTCCTGGCTCTTCATCTCTGGGAGCAGAGGCCAATCACTCCTGCGCTACAGAATAGGCTTCATTACGGCTGGGAGCAGGCACCACAGGGGTATTCAAACGGCTGTGAGAAGAGAAAGCAAGGAGCGAATGCAATGTAGGCGGCGCTGTTGCAAAGCTTACTGTTTGCAGAAGAGGTCCAGCAGCACCTTTCAGTCCTGGCTCTTCTTACGTGGAAGCAGAGGCCAATAATTCTTGCGCTACATACTCGGCTTCAGGACGGCATTGAGCGGGCACCACAGCTGTATTCAAATGGCTGTGGGAAGAGAAAGCAAGGAGCGAGTGCAATGTAGGTGGTGCTGCTGCAAAGCTTACTGTTTGCAGAAGAGGTCCAGCAGCACCTTTCAGTCCTGGCTCTTCGTCTGTGGAAGCAGAGGTCAATAATTCTGTGCGCTACATACTCAGGCTTCAGGAATGGCAGGGAGCGGGCACCACAGCTGTATTCAAATGCCTGTGAGAAGAGAAAGCAAGGAGCGAGTGCAATGTAGGTGGCGCTGTTGCAAAGCTTACTGTTTGCAGAAGAGGTCCAGCAGCACCTTTCAGTCCTGACTCTTCTCATGTGGAAGCAGAGGTCAATAATTCTTGCGCTACATACTCGGCTTCAGGACGGCATTGAGCGGGCACCACAGCTGTATTCAAATGGCTGTGGGAAGAGAAAGCAAGGAGTGACTGCAATGTAGGTGGCGCTGTTGCAAAGCTTACTGTTTGCAGAACAGGTCCAGCAGCACCTTTCAGTCCTGGCTCTTCGTCTGTGGGAGCAGAGGCCAATCATTCACATGCTACATACTCGGCTTCAGGACGGCATTGAGCGGGCACCACAGCTGCATTCAAATGCCTGTGAGAAGAGAAAGCAAGGAGCGAGTGCAATGTAGGTGGCGCTGTTGCAAAGCTTACTGTTTGCAGAAGAGGTCCAGCAGCACCTTTCAGTCCTGGCTCTTCGTCTGTGGGAGCAGAGGCCAATCATTCACATGCTACATACTCAGCTTCAGGACGGCATTGAGCGGGCACCACAGCTGCATTCAAATGCCTGTGAGAAGA
>JAESHU010000087.1:160760-213093 GCA_017639245.1 Myiopsitta monachus | reverse complement strand
TGGGTTAGGGTTAGGGTTAGGGTTAGTGTTAGGGTTAGGGTTAGTGTTAGTGTTAGGTTTAGGGTTAGTGTTAGTTGGTTAGTGTTAGGGTTAATGTTAGGGTTAGGGGTTAGGGGTTATGGTTAGGGTTAGGGTTAGGGCTAGGGTTAGGGGTTATGGTTAAAGTCAGGGTTAGTGTTAGTGGGTTAGGGTTAGGGTTAGGGGTGGGGTTAGTGTTAGTTTCAGGGTTAGTGTTAGGATTACGGTTAGGGTTAGGGTTAGGGTTAGCTTTAGGGCTTAGGGTTAGGTTTAGGGTTAGGGTTTGGGTTAGGGGTTTAGGGTTAGGGGGTTAGGGTTAGGGTTAGGGTTAGGGTTAGGGTTAGGGGGTTAGGTTTAGGGTTTTAATGTTAGGGTTAGTGTTAGGGTTAGGGTTAGGGGTTAGGGTTACAGTTAGGGCTTAGGTTTCGGGGTTAGGGATTTAGGGTTAGGGTTTGTTTTTAGGGTTAGGGTTAGTGTTGGGGTTAAGGTTAGGGTTAGGATTAGGGTTAGCGTTAGGGTTAGGTTTAGCGTTAGGGGTTAGTGTTAGGGGTTAGGTGTTAGAGGTAGGGTTAGGGTTAGGGGGTTAGGGTTAGAATTAGTGTTAGGTGTTAGGGTTAGAATTAGTGTTAGGTGTTAGGGTTAGAATTAGGGTTAGGGTTAGGGGTTGGGTTTAGGGTTAGGGTTAGGGCTAGGAGTTAGGGGTTAGAGTTATGGTTAGGGATAGGGGTTAAGGTTAGTGTTAGGGTTAGGTTTAGGGTTAGTGTTAGGGTTAGGATTAGGGTTAGTGTTAGTGTTATGGTTGGGGTTAGGATTAGGGTTAGGGTTAGGGGGTTAGTGTTCGGGGGTTAGGGTTAGTGCTAGGGTTAGGGTTAGGGTTAGGGGTTAGGGTTAATGTTAGGGTTAGGGTTAGGTTTATGGTTAGGGTTAGGTTTAGGGTTTGGGTGTTAGGGGTAGGGTTTGTGTTAGTGTTAGGGTTAGGGCTAGGATTAGGTTTAGGGTTATGTTAGGGTTAGGGTTAGGGTTAGGGTTAGGGTTAGGTGTTTAGGGTAAGGGGGTTCGGGTTAGGGTTAGAGTTAGGGGGTTAGGGCTTTAGGGTTAGGGTTAGGGTTAGGGTTAGAGTTAGGGGTTAGGGTTAGGTTAGGTTTAGGGTCACAGTAAGGGGTTGGGGGTTAGGGATAGGTTTAGAGTTAAGGTTAGGGTTTGGGGTTAGGGTTAGGGTCAGGTTTAGGGTTAGGTGTTAGGGTTAGGGTTAGGGTTAGGGGTTAGGTGTCAGGGAAAGGTTTAGGGTTAGGGTTAGAGTTAGATGTTAGGTTTAGGGTTAGTGTATGAGTTAGGGGGTAAGGGTTAGGGGGTTAGGGTTGAGGTTAGTGGTAGGGTTAAGGGTTAGTGTTATGGTTCGGGTCAGGTGTTAGGGGTTAGGGTTAGGGTTAGGTGTTAGTTTTAGGGATTAGATTAGGGTTGGGGGGTTAGGGTTAGGGTTAGGTTTAGGATTAGAGGTTAGGGTTAGTTTTAGGTTTAGAAGTTAGGGTTAGGTTTAGGGTAAGGGTTAGGGTTAGGGTTAGGGTTAGGTTTTATTGGTAAGGGGTTAGGGTTAGGGTTAGGGTTAGGGTTGGGGTTGGGGTTGGGGTTGTGGTTGGGGATGGGTTAGGGTTAGGTTTAGAGTTAGGGTTAAGTTTGGGGTTAGGGTTAGGGTTAGGGTTTGGGGTTAGGTTTAGTGTTAGGGTTAGGGGTTAGGGTTAGGGTTAGTGTTAGGGTTAGGGTTAGTGTTAGTGTTAGGGTTAGGGTTAGTGTTAGTTGGTTAGGGTTAGGGTTAATGTTAGGGTTAGGGGTTAGGGGTTATGGTTAGGGTTAGGGCTAGGGTTAGGGGTTATGGTTAAAGTCAGGGTTAGTGTTAGTGGGTTAGGGTTAGGGGTGGGGTTAGTGTTAGTTTCAGGGTAAGTGTTAGGATTACGGTTAGGGTTAGGGTTAGGTTTAGGGCTTAGGGTTAGGTTTAGGGTTAGGGTTTGGGTTAGGGTTTTAGGGTTAGGGGCTTAGGGTTAGGGTTAGGTTTTTTGAAAGGGGTTAGGATTAGTGCTAGGGTTTAGGATTAGGGTTAGAGTTAGGATTAGCGTTAGGGTTAGGGTTATTGTTAATGTTAGGGTTTGGTTTCGGGGTTTAGGGTTAAAGGGTTAGGGTTAGGGTTAGGGTTAGGGTCAGGGGTTAGGGTTAGGGTTAAGGTTATGGTTAGTTTTATTGTTAGTGTTAGGGTTATTGTCACGTTTAGGGGTTGGGGGTTAGGATTAGAGTTAGTGTTAGTGTTAGGGTTAGGGTTAGGATTAGGGTTTAGGGTTAGGGTTAGGTTTAGGGTTAGGGTTAGGGTTAGGGGTTAGGGTTAGAGGTTAGGGTTAGGTTCAGGGTTTAGGGTTAGGGTTAGGGCTTAGGGTTAGGGTTAGGGTTGATTAGGGTTAGGGTTAGGGGTTCTAGGGTTAGAGTTAGGGTTAGGGTTAGGGTTAGGTTAGGCTTAGGTGTTAGGGTTAGGGTATTAGGGCTTCGGGTTTAGGTGTTAGGGTTAGGAATTAGTGTTAGGGTTAGGGTTAGGGTTAGGGGTTAGGGTTAGGGTTAGGTTAGGGTTAGGGTTAGGGATTAGGGATTAGGGTTCAGGGTTAGGGGTTTAGGGTTAGGGTTAGGGTTATGGGTTAGGTGTTAGGGTTAGTGTTAGGGCTTAGGGTTAGGTTTAGGGTTAGGGTTTAGGGTTAGGTTTAGGGTTAGGGTTAGGGTTAGGGGTTTAGGGTAAGTTTGTTAGGGTTAGGGTTAGAGTTAGGGGGTTAGGGGGTTAGGGTTCGGGTTAGGGTTAGGGGTTAGGGTTAGAGTTAGGGTTTAGGGTTAGGGGTTAGGGGGTTAGGGTTAGGGTTAGGGTTAGGTGTTAGGGTTAGGGTTAGATTTAGGGTTAGGTTTAGTGTTAGGGTTAGGGTTAGGGCTCGGTGTTAGGGGTTAGGGTTCGGGTTAGGGTCAGGGGTTAGGCTTAGTGTTAGTGTTAGGGTTTACTGTTTGTGTTAGGGTTAGGGTTAGGGGGTAAGTGTTAGGGGGTTAGGGTTGAGGTTAGTGGTAGGGTTAGGGGTTAGTGTTAGGGTTAGGGTCAGGGTTAGGGTTAGGGTTAGGGTTAGAGTTAGGGTTAGGGTTAGGGTTAGGTTTAGGGGTTAGGTTTAGGGTTACGGCTAGGGGTTAGGTTTAGGGATTATTTTAGTGTTAGGGGGTTAGGGTTAAGGGTTTGGGTTAGCTTTAGTATTAGGGGTTAGGGTTAGGGTTAGTTTAGAATTTAGGGTAAGGTTTAGGGTAAGGGTTAGGGTTAGGGTTAGAGGGTTAGGGTTAGGGGGTTGGGGTTGAGGTTAGGGGTAGGGTTAGGGGTTATGGTTAGGGTTAGGTTCAGGGGTTAGGGGTTACGGTTAGGGTTAGGGTTGTTTAGGGTTAGGGTTAGGTTTAGGATAAGGGGTTAGGGTTATGTTTAGAAGTTAGGGTTATTTTTAGTGTAAGGGTTAGTTTTAGGCTTAGGGTTAGGGTTAAGATTTGGGTTAGGTTTAGGGTTAAGTTTTGGGTTAGGTGTTTAGGGTTAAGGGGTTAGGGTTTGGGTTAGAGTTAGGGGGTTAGGGTCAGGGGTTAGGGGTTAAGGTTAGGGTTATTGTTAGGGGCTAGGGTTAGGGTTAGGGGTAGGGTTAGGGTTAGGTTTTAATGTTAGGTTTAGGGTTAGGGTTAGGGTTAGGTGTTAGGGTTAGAGTTAGGGTTTAGGGTTAGGGGTTAGGGGGTTAGGGTTAGGTTTAGGGTTAGGGTTAGGGTTAGGGTTAGGGTAAGGGCTAGGAGTTAGGGGTTAGGGTTAGGGGTTAGGGTTAGTGTTAGGGTTAGGGTTTAGGGTTAGGGTTAGGGTTAAGGTTGGGGTTATGGTTAGGTTAAGGTTAGGGTCACGGGAAGTGGTTGGGGGTTAGGGATAGGTTTAGGGTTAGGTTTAGGGTTTGGGGTTAGGGTCAGGTTTAGGGTTTGGGGTAAAGGTTAGGTTTATTGGTTAGGTGTCAGGGATAGGTTTAGGGTTAAGGTTAGGGTTAGGGTTATTTTTAGGCTTAAGGGTTACTGTTAGGGTTAGGGTTAGGTTTAGGATTAGGGTTAATGTTAGGGTTAGGTTTAGAATTTAGAATGAGGTTTAGGGTAAGGGTTAGGGTTAGGGTTAGGGGTTAGGGGTAAGGGGTTAGGGTTGGGGTTGGGGTTGGGGTTTGGTTTATTGTTAGGGTTTGTGTTATTGGTTTAGGGTTAGGGGGTTAGGGTTAGGATTAGGGTTAGAGTTAGGGGTTTAGGGTTAGGGTTACGGGTTAGTGTTAGGGTTAGGGTTTTGGTTGGGGTTGGGGTTGGGGGTTAGGGTTAGGGTAATTCCTAGGGTTAGGGTTAGGGTTAGGGTTAGTTTTTGGGTAAGGGTTAGGGTTAGGGTTAGGTTTGGGTTTAGGGTTAGGGTTAGGGTTGGGGTTAGGGTTAGGGTTAGATTTAGGTTTAGGAAAGGCGTTGGGGTTGGGGTTGGTGTTGGGGTTGTGGTTGGGTTAGGGTTAGTTTTAGGGTTAATGTTACGTTTGGGGTTAGGGTTAGGGGTTACGGTTAGGGTTAGGGTTAGGGTTACGGTTATTGAATTATTGACCTCTGGTCAAACGGATGAAGAGCCATGATTGTACGGTGCTGCTGGACCTCTTCTGCAAACAGTAAGCTTTGCAAAAGCGCCACCTACATTGCACTCGCTCCTTGCTTTCACTTCTCACGGCCATTTGAAACCAATTGTGGTGCCCGCTCATAGCCATCCTGAAGCCGAGTATGTGGCGGACTAATTATTGACCCCTGCTCTCACAGACGAAGAACCAGGACTGAAAGGTGCTGCTGGACCTCTTCTGCAAATAGTAAGCTTTCAAGCAGTGCCACCTACATTGCAGTTTCTGCTTTCTTTCTCATCTGAGAGCCACTTGAATACACCTGTGGTGGCCGCTCCCAGGCGTCCTGAAGCCGAGTATGTAGAGCATGAATTATTGACTTATGCAACCACAGACTACGAGCCTGGACTGAAAGGTGTTACTGGACCTCTTCTGCAAACAGTAACCTTTGCAACAGCAAACCCTGCATTGCAGTACCTCCTTGCTTTCTCTTCTCACAGCCATTTGAAACCACCTGTTGTGCCCGCTGGGAGCCGTCCTGAAGCAAAGTATGTAATGCAAGAATTACTGACCTGTGCTCCCACAGACGAAGAGCCAGGACTGAAGGGTGCTGCTGGACCTCTTCTGCAAACAGTAAACTTTGTATCAGTGCCGCCTACATTGCAGTTGCTTCTTGCTTTCTCTTCTCACAGCCTTTTGAATCCACCTGTGGTGCCCGCTCCCAGCCGTCCTGAAGCCGATTTTGTAGCGCACGAATGATTGGCCTCTGCTCCCACAGACGATGTGCCAGGTCTGAAAGGTGCTGCTGGACCTCTTCTGCAAACAGTAAGCTTTGCAACAGCGCCACCTACATTGCAGTTGCTTCTTGCTTTCTCTTCTGAGAGTGACTTGAATCCACCTGTGGTGCCCGCTCCCAGCCGTCCTGAAGCCGATTCTTTAGGGCAGGAATTATTGACCTGTGCTCCCACAGACGATGTGCCAGGACTGAAAGGTGCTGATGGACGTATTCTGCAAACAGTAAGCTTTGTAACAGTGCCACCTACATTGTAGTTGCTTCTTTCTTTCTCTTCTGAGAGCCTTTTGAATCCACCTGTGGTGCCCGCTCCCAGCTGTCCTGAAGCCGAGTATGAGGCGCACGAATTATTGACTTGTGCTCCCACAGACAACGAGCCGGGACTGAAAGGTGCTGCTGGACCTCTTCTGCAAACAGTAAGCTTTGTAACAGCGCCACCTACATTGCAGTTGCTCCTTGCTTTCTCTTCTCATAGCCATTTGAATCCACCTGTGGTGCCCTCTCCCAGCCGTCCTGAAGCCGAATATGTAGCGCAGAAATTATTGACCTCTGTTCCCACAGACGATGAGCCAGGACTGAAAGGTGCTGCTGGACCTCTTCTGCAAACAGTAAGCTTTGCAACAGCGCCACCTACATTGCAGTCACTACTTGCTTTCTCTTCCCACAGACATTTGAATCCAGCTGTGGTGCCTGCTCCCAGCCGTCCTGAAGCCGAGCATCTAGCGCAGGAATGATAGGCCTCTGCTCCCACAGACAATATGCCAGCACTGAAAGGTGCTGCTGGACCTCTTCTGCAAACAGTAAGCTTTGCAACAGCGCCACGTACATTGTACTCGCTCATTGCTTTCTCTTCTAACGGACATTTGAATACGGCTGTGGTGCCCGCTCCCTGCTGTCCAGAGGCTGAGTATGTAGCGCATGAATAATTGGCCTCTGCTCCCACATACGAACAGCCAGGAGTGAAAGGTGCTGCTGGACTCCTTCTTCAAACAGTAAGCTTTGCAAAAGTGCCACCTACATTGCTGTCGCTCTTTGTTTTCTCTTCCCACAGCCATTTGAATCCAGCTGTGGAGCCTGCTCCCAGCTGTCCTGAAGAAAAGGATGTAGCGCAAGTATTACTGGCCTATGCTCCCACAGACAATGACCCAGGACTGTAAGGTGCTACTGGACCTCTTCTGCAAACAGTAAGCTTTGCAACAGCGCCACCTATATTGCAGTTGCTTCTTTCGTTCTCTTCTGAGAGCCATTTGAATCCACCTGTGGTACCCGCTCCCAGCCGTCTTGAAGCCGAGTATGTAGCGTGCGAATCTTTGGCCTCTGCTCCCACAGACGACGAGCCAGGACTGAAAGGTGCTGCTGGGCCTCTTCTGCAAACAGAAAGCTTTGCAACAGCGCCACCTACATTGCGCTTGCTCCATGCTTTCTCTTCTCACAGCCTTTTGAATCCACCTGTGGTGTCCGCTCCCAGCTGTCTTGAAGCAAAGTATGTAGCGCAGGAATGATAGGGCTCTGCTCCCACAGACAATATGCCAGCACTGAAAGGTGCTGCTGGACCTCTTCTGCAAACAGTAAGCTTTGCAATAGCGCCACGTACATTGTACTCGCTCCTTGCTTTCTCTTCTAACAGACATTTGAATACGGCTGTGGTGCCCGCTCTCTGCTGTCCAGAGGCTGAGTATGTAGCGCACGAATTATTGACCTGTGGTGCCGCAGCCGAAGAGCCAGGATAGAAAGGTGCTGCTGGACCTCTTCTGGAAACAGTAAGCTTTGCGACAGTGCCACCTACATTGCAGTTACTCCTTGCTTTCTCTTCCCACAGCCATTTGAATCCAAATGTGGTGCCCGCTCCCAGCCGTACTGAAGCCGAGTATGTAGCGCACGAATGATTGGCCTCTGCTCCCACACACGAACAGCCAGGAGTGAAAGGTGCTGCTGGACTCCTTCTTCAAACAGTAAGCTTTGCAAAAGTGCCACCTACATTGCTGTCGCTCTTTGTTTTCTCTTCCCACAGCCATTTGAATCCAGCTGTGGAGCCTGCTCCCAGCTGTCCTAAAGAAAAGTATGTAGCGCAAGTATTACTGGCCTATGCTCCCACAGACGAAGACCCAGGACTGAAAGGTGCTACTGGACCTCTTCTGCAAACAGTAAGCTTTGCAACAGCACCACCTACATTGCAGTTTCTCCCAGCTTTCTCTTCCCACAGGCATTTCAATACACCTGTGGTGCCCTCTCCCAGCTGTCCTGAAGAAGAGTATGTAGTGCACGAATTATTCACCTGTGCTCCAACAGACGATGAGCCAGGACTGAAAGGTGCTGCTGGACCTCTTCTGCAAACAGTAAGCTTTGCAACAGCGCCACCAACATTGCAGTTGCTCCTTGCTTTCTCTTCTGAGAGCCATTTGAATCCACCAGTGGTGCCTGGTCCCAGCTGTCCTGATGCCGGGTATTAGCGCATGAATGATTGGCCTCTGCTCCCACAGACGATGTGCCAGGAGTGAAAGTTGCTGCTGGACCTCTTCTGCAAACAGTAAGCTTTGCAACAGTGCCAACTACATTGCTTTCAGTCCTTGCTTTCTCTTCTGTGAGCCATTTGATTCCACCTGTGGTGCCCGCTCCCAGCCGTCTTGAAGCCGAGTATTAGAGCACGAATGATTGGTCTTTGGGGTTTTTTGTCTCACCTTATCTGGTCCTGGAGGTTTTAATTTTTGTGTAGTCTAGACTCAGTCTGGGAGTATTTAGTCCTAACTTGTCTGTGCCTTGAGGCTTTAAGTCTCGTCTAGTGCTTGCCTGGAGGTTTTTAGTTTACTCCAGTCTGTGCCTGGAGGCTTTAATTCTCTCCTAGTCTGTGGCTGGAATTTTTTAGACATGTCTAGTCTGTGTCTGGAGGTTTTTAGTCTCTTCTCATCTGCGCCTGGAGTTTTTTATTCTCGGCTAGTCTGTTCCTGGAGGTTTTTAGTCTCGTCCAGTCTGTGCCTGGAGATTTTAAGTCTCTCCTAGTGTTTCCCTTGAGGTTTTTAGACCTGGCTAGTCTGTGCCTTCAGGTTTTTAGTCTAGTCTAGTCTAATGTGTGCATGTAGTTTTTTAGTCTCACCTAGTCTGTGCCTGGAGGTTTTTAGTCTCACCTAGTCTGTGCCTGGAGGCTTTTAGTCTCATCTAATCTGTGCCTGGAGGGTTTACGTCTCACTTAGTCTGTGCCTGGAGGTTTTTAGACACGTCTAGTCTGTGCCTGGAAGTTTTTTGTCTTGTCTAGTTTTTGCCTGGAGTTTTTAAGTCTCTCCTAGTCTGTGCCTGGATTTTTTTAGTCTCGTCTAGTTTTTGCCTGGTTGTTTTCAGTCGAGCAAAGTCCGTGCCTGTAGCTTTTTAGTCTCATCTAGTCTTGATCTGGAGGTATTAATTCTCTACTTGTCTGTGCCTGGAGTTTTTTAGTCTCACTTAATTTGTGCCTCAATGTTTTTAGTCTCACCTGGTCTGTGCCTGGAGGTTTTTCGTCTCGTCTAGTCTTTGCCTGGAGGTATTTAATCTCGCCTAGTCTTTGCCTGGAGGTTTTTATTCTTGCCTAGGCTGTGTCACTAGATTTTTAGTCTAGTCCATGCTGTGCCTGGAGGATTTAAGTCTCTCTTAGCCTATTACTGGAGGTTTTGAGACACCTCTAGTCTGTGCCTGTAGGTTTTTAGTCTAGCCTAGTGTAATCTGGAACTGGAGTTTTTTAGTCTCGTCTAGTCTGTGCCTGGAGCTATTTAGTCTCGCCTAGTCTGTGCGTGGAGGTTTTTATTCTCGTCTAGTCTGTACCATTAGATTTTTAGTCTAGTCCAGGCTGTGCCTGGAGGTTTTAAGTCTCTCTTAGCCTGTCCCTGGAGGTTTTCAGACACGTCTAGTCTTTGCCTGGAGGTTTTTAGTCTTGTCTAGTCTTTGCCTAGAGGTTTTTTGTTTAGCCTTCTATGTGCCTGAAGGGTTTTAGTCTCTTCTAGACTGGGCCTGGATCTTTTTAGACTTCTCTAGTCTCGGTCTGGAGGTATTTAGTCTCGACTTGTCTGTGCCTGGAGCATTTAAATCTCGTCTAGCCTGTGCCTGGAGGTTTTTAGTCTCGTCTAGTCTGTGCCTGGAGGCTGTTAGTCTCATCTTGTCTTTGCCTGGATTTTTTTAGTCTCGTCTAGTCTGTGCCTGGGGAATTCGTTGTGTGCTTGGGGAATTCGTTGTGTGCCTGGGGAATTCGTTGTGTGCCTGGGGAATTCATTGTGTGCCTGGGGAATTCGTTGTGTGCCTGGGGAATTCGTTGTGTGCCTGGGGATTTCGTTGTGTGCCTGGGGATTTCGTTGTGTGCCTGGGGATTTCGTTGTGTGCCTGGGGATTTCATTGTGTGCCTCTAGAATTCATTGTGTGCCTCTAGAATTCATTGTGTGCCTCTAGAATTCATTGTGTGCCTGGAGAATTCATGTCTGCCTGGAGATTTCATTGTGTGCCTGGAGATTTCATTGTGTGCCTGGAGATTTCATTGTGTGCCTGGAGAATTTAACGTGAGGTTGGAGAAATTAATCTGTGACAGGAGACTTTACTCTGTGACTGGAGAACGTAGTCTGTGCCTGGAGAATTTATTCTCTGATTAGAGCTTTTGGTCGGAGTCTGGAGAATGTAGCCTGTGCCTGGAGAATGTAGCCTGTGCGTGGAGAATGTAGCCTGTGCGTGGAGAATGTAGCCTGTGCGTGGAGAATGTAGCCTGTGCCTGGAGAATGTAGCCTGTGATGGTAGAACTCATTTTGTGACAGGAGAATTAAGTGTGTGAGGGGAGAATTTAGTCTGTGACTGTATAATTTGTTCTGTGAGTGGAGATCTTGGTATGTGAGTACAGAATTTATTCTGTGATAGGGGAATATAGTCTGTGATCGTAGAATTTAGTGTGTGACAGGAGAATTTAGTCTGTGACTAGAAGTTGTTCTGTGAGTGTAGAATCTTATATGTGCCTGGAGTATTTAGTCTGACTTGCTGAATTTAGTGTGTGATACAATTAATTTAATCTGTGGTCTGAGAATTTATTCTATGACGGTAGAAGTCCTTCTTTGACTGCAGAATTTAGTCTGTGACTTGAGAATTTAATATGTGCCTGGAGAACTTAATCTGTCACAGGAGAATTTAGTCTGTGCCTGGGGAATTTAGTCTGTGCCTGGAGAATTTATTCTGGGAACCGAGAATATTTTCTGTGATTGTAGAACCCATTTTGTGACTGGAGATTTTAGTGTGTGTGAGGAGAATTTAGTCTGTGCCTGGGGAATTTAGTCTGTGATAGGAGAACTTTTTCTGTGATGGTAGAACTCGTTGTGCGACAGGAGAATTTAGTGTGTGAGGGGAGAATTTAGTCTCTGACTGTATAATTTGTTCTGTGAGTGCAGA
The DNA here is from genome assembly GCA_017639245.1 of Myiopsitta monachus. Classification (NCBI taxonomy): domain Eukaryota; kingdom Metazoa; phylum Chordata; class Aves; order Psittaciformes; family Psittacidae; genus Myiopsitta; species Myiopsitta monachus. The sequence goes on along the minus strand of JAESHU010000087.1, from coordinate 202,242 downwards.
TCTTGGTATATGAGTACAGAAATTAATATGTGATGGGAGAATATAGTCTGTGATCGCAGAATTTAGTGTGTGACAGGAGAATTTAGTGTGTGACTAGAATTGGTTCTTTCAGTGTAGAATTTTGTATATGACAGGAGAATGTAACTGTGACTTTCTGAATTTACTGTGTGATCTGATAATTTAATTTGTGGTCCAAGAATTTTATCTATGACGGGAGAACCTTAGCCTGTGCCGGGAGAACCTTAGCCTGTGCCGGGAGAACCTTAGCCTGTGCCGGGAGAACCTTAGCCTGTGCCTGGAGAGCCTTAGCCTGTGCCTGGAGAGCCTTAGCCTGTGCCGGGAGAACCTTAGCCAGTGCCTGGAGAACCTTAGCCTGTGCCTGGAGAACCTTAGCCTGTGCCTGGAGAACCTTAGCCTGTGCCTGGAGAACCTTAGCCTGTGCCGGGAGAACCTTAGCCTGTGCCTGGAGAACCTTAGCCTGTGCCGGGAGAACCTTAGCCTGTGCCGGGAGAACCTTAGCCTGTGCCGGGAGAACCTTAGCCTGTGCCGGGAGAACCTTAGCCTGTGCCTGGAGAACCTTAGCCTGTGCCTGGAGAACCTTAGCCTGTGCCTGGAGAATTTAGTGTGTGTTTGGAGTAATTAGTTTGTGCCTGAGGCATGTTAGATGTGACTGGAGAATTGATTCTGTGACTGGACAATTGATTCTGTGACTGGAGAATTGATTCTGTGACTGGACAATTTAGTTTCTGGCTGGAGAATTTAATGTGTGGTTGGAGAAATTAATCTGTGACAGGAGAGTTTACTCTTTGACTGGAGAACATAGTCTGTGTCTGGAGAATTTATTCTCTGATTAGAGCTTTTGGTTGGAGCCTGGAGAGTTTAGCCCGTGCCTGGAGGGTTTAGCCTGTGCCTGGAGGGTTTAGCCTGTGCCTGGAGGGTTTAGCCTGTGCCTGGAGGGTTTAGCCCGTGCCTGGAGGGTTTAGCCCGTGCCTGGAGGGTTTAGCCCGTGCCTGGAGATTATATGCTGTGACAGGGGAATTTAATCTGTGACAGGAGAGTTTAGTCTCTGATCTGGTGAATTTAGTCTGTTCCTGGGGAACTTTGTTCCTGGAGTATTTATTGTGTCATTAGAGAATTTAATCTGTGATGGTAGAACTCATTCTGTGCGTGGATAATTTAGTCTGTGTCTGGAGAATTTGGTATGTGACGAGAGAATTTAATCTGTGCTTGGAGAATTTACTGTGGGATCCTGCAAATTTTTTCAGTGTTAGTAGAACTCATTCTGTGACTGGAGAATTTAGTGTGTGATGTTAGAATTTAGTCTGTCTGTGTAATTTATTCTGTGGGTGGAGAATTCGGTATGTGACTGGAGAATTTCGTCTGTGACTTGCAGAATTTGGACTGTGATCCGATTATATATTTTGTGATCTGGAAATCTATTCTGTGATGGAAGAACTCACTCTTTGGAGAATTTAGCCTGTGACTGAGGATATCTTCTGAGTCAGAATTAAGACTAACTGCGCCCCCACGCTTACTACCTCCTTACTTTGATCCCTTGCTGGGATTAGGATTAGGATTGAAATTGGGATTGAGATTAGGATTAGAATTGAGATTGATATTAGTATTAGGATTGAGATTGAGATTAGGATTGGGATTGGGATTGAGATTGGGATTGGGTTTAGGGGGTGAGGTTAGGGTTAGTGTTAGGGTTAGAATTAGGTGTTAGGGTTGAGGTTGTGTTTGGGGATTAGGGTTAGGGGTCAGTTGGCAGGGGTCAAGGATTAGGTTAGGTTTAGGGGTAAGAGGGGATAGCGTTAGGGGTTAGGGTGAGGGTACAGGTTAGGGGTCAGGGGTAGGGGGTTAGGGTTATGGTTAGAGGGTAGCGTTTGGGTAAGGTTTAGTTGGTATTTAGGTTGGGGGTAGTTAGGGTTGGGGGTAGTAAGAGTGGGGGTGCAGTCAGTCTTAATTCTGACACAGAAGAAATCTCTAGTCACAGAATAAATTCCTAATCACAGAAAAAATTCTCCAGTCTCAAATTCTCCTGTCAGATACTAAAATCTCCAGTCACAGACTGAATTCTCCAGTCACAGATTATAATCTCCAGTAACGGAATGATTTCCACTGTCACAGGCTAAATACTCTAATCCCACAATAATTTCTCTACGTGCAGACGAAGGTCCCCAGGTGCAGACGAAGGTCCCCAGGTGCAGACAAAGGTCCCCAGGTGCAGACAAAGGTCCCCAGGCACATTATTTATTTTGTGATCACAGACTGAATTCCCCAGTCACAGAATATATTGTCCAATCAAAGACTAAGTTCTTGGATCACTGACTAGATTCTCCAGGCACAGACTAATCTCTCCAGGCACAGACTAATCTCTCCAGGCACAGAATGAGCTCCACCATCACAGGCTAAATAATCTTTTCACACAATAAATTCTCCTGGTACAGACTAAATTTTAAAGGCGCATAATTTATTCTCCAATCACAGACTGAATTCTCCTGACACTGACTAAACTCTGCTGTCAAATTCTAATTTCTGCAGTCACAAACTATATTCTCCAATCACAGACTAAATTCTAGGATTACAGACTAGATTCTCCAGTCACAGACTAAAATCTCCAGTCACGGACTAAAATCTCCAGTCACGGACTCGATTAACCCCTAGTTAGGGTTCAGGGGGTAGTTATGGTTGGGAGGCAGTTAGGGTTAGGGTTGGGGAGGCAGTAAGGGTGGGGGACCAGTTAGGGTTAGGATTGGGTTCAGTATGGGTGGGGGGGCAGTTAGGGTTGTCGGGGCAGTAAGTGGTTAGCTTTAGGGGTTAGGGTTAGGGTTGGTTTGGGGAGGCAGTTAGGGTGGGGGACCAGTTAGGGTTAGGATTGGGTTCAGTATGGGTGGGGGGGCAGTTAGGGTTGTGGGGGCAGTAAGTGGTTAGCTTTAGGGGTTAGGGTTAGGGTTGGTTTGGGGAGGCAGTTAGGGTGGGGGAGCAGTTAGGGTTAGGCTTAGACAGTGTTAGGGTTAGGGTTGGAGATATTAGTGTCGGAGTGGAGAACTTAGTGTCTCAGTGTAGAACTAACTGTATGCCTGCATAGCTTATTGTTTCAGCAGAGAACTACTTGCCTGAGTGGGGATTTTAGTTTCTGAGTGGAGATTGTAGTCTATGAGTGGAGAGTCTCAGCTAGCTGAGTCTAAGCCCGAGAGTCCTTGCCCCTGAGTCTCAGCGAGAAAGTATAAATGCCAGTGTCTGTGAAAGAGTCTCAGCCGTAGAGTCTCAACCCCAGAGTCTAAGTTACGTTCTTGATCATGATGTTTATGATTCAAAGTGTGAGGTGCAGAGTCTGAGCCACAGAGTCTCAGGCACATATCAGTCCCTAAGTCTGAACTGCAATGCCTTAGCCATAGAATTTCAGCAGCAGTTTCAGCCACATAGTGAGAGTCTGAGAGTCTCAGCCCCATAGTCTCAGGCCCAGATTTTGAGGGCCACAGTCTCAGTCCCGGAGTGTCGGCCACAGAGTCTGAGCCTGAGAGTCTCAGCCAGAGTATCAGCTCCAAAACCTGAGCTCCAGAGTATCAACCCCACAGTCTTAGATATAGTCTCAGCAACAATCTCAGCCAACAAGACCGAGCTTGAAAGTATCAGCTCAAAAGTTTGAGGCCCAGAGTCTCAGCCACTGCCTCAGGCACGGTCTCTGCCACAGATTTTCAGAATCCCAGAGTCTTAGACGTAGAGTCTCAGCAACAGTCTCTGTTACTTAGAGTCTGAAAGTACCAGCTCCTGCATTTGGGGCCAACAGTCTTAATTCCATAGTCTTAGCCAAAGAGTCTCGGCGACATTTTTAGGCACAGAGTCTGAGTCTGAGAGTATCAGTTTCAAAGTCTCAGGCCCAGAGTCTCAGGGACTGTCTCAGCCACAAAGTTTCAGACACAGTCTCAGCTGTAGTCAGGCACAGAGTCGGAGTCCCAGATTGTCAGCTCTAGTCTGAGCCCTAGAGTCTCAGTCCCTGAGTCTCAGCCTCAAAGTCTGAATCTCTGAGTCTCAACCATCTGAGCCAGAGAAAGACAAGCAGAAAATTTAAGCCACGGAGGGCTCATGGAGCAAAACCAGTGAGCAGATATGGAAGAGCCAGGACACTTTCCGAGCAGCCAGGCAGCAACTTTGGTGCAGATAGGGAGCAGCCACAGAGCCAGATCCAAGTTAGCCAAAGACCCAGCTGTGGCTCATCAGGGTGCTTGTATCCTAGCCGGTGGTTTGCCCCCCCCCCCACCCCATTGAGGGAGGGGTTGCGGGTGGGGCCTGTGGTATATGAGGCACAGCCTCTGCTCAGTGAGCTCATTTGAGGTTCAGCTCTCATCAGGCAAAGTTCTCTGTGTTGGCTCAGGTTTTGTGGCCTGGGAGCTTTGTGGGTTATTTGAGGTGTGATTCTGGGGGGGCTTTTGCAAGGGTCTTGTCTCATTTCAGACCTTCTGGCCACGTTAAGACTTATTAGCGCATGCATTATGAAGTATCATTGTGTAGAGAGTTTTTTAGGTGTTGTATTTGTAGGTGGAGATGAGGGAAAGTGAACTGTGCGGGAGGACTCGGGGAGAAGTTGTGGTAAAGGTAATCTGTGCTCCGTGTCCCCATTATTGTGTATCAGTCCTGTTTTACTTTGCAGATGATGAAGAGGTGTGTGGGCAGAGAAGGAACATAGCGGCTATCGACAAGAGGTTGTTCTCAAGGGTGGTTTAGGACCTCTGCTCTCGTGAAAGGTAAGTGAATGGAACAGGCCCGGAGAGAGTCAGGAAACAGTCGTAAGGTCAGAGTGGGGGAAAGGTTGTTGAAGAGGGGCTCTCTTTGGGCAGGGGGAAAGGGAGGCGGTTCGTGCTCAGTGTCAGCTTTTATCAGTGTACGAAGCTAAAGCACAGCTGTGGCTCGTTGCTCGGACTCTCGAGGTTGTGTGTAAGATGGTAGTGCAGTGTGTTCAGCTGCAGTCAGTGCTGGATGTGATTGGAGAATTTAATATCTGCCTCGGGAATTTAAACTATGCCTGGAGAATTTAATCTGTGACAGGAAAATTTATTCTGTGCCTGGGGAATTTAGGCTGTGCCTGCAGAATCTGTGGTTGGAGAAATCAATCTGTGCCCGGGGAAGCTGGTCTGTGCCTGGGGCTTTTAAGTCTACTCTAGTCTGTGCTGGGATGTTTTTAGTCTCCTCTAGTGTAGTCTGTGCCTGGATGTTTTTAGTCTCGCCTAATCTCAACCTGGAGGTTTTAATTCTTGAATGGTCTAGTCTCGGTCTGGAGGTATTAAATCTTGACTTGTCTGTGCCTGTAGGTTTTTAGCCTCATGTAGTCTCTGCTTGGATGTTTTTAGCCTAGTCTAGTGTTTGCCTAGAACTTTAATTCTGATCTAGTCTGTACCTGGAGGTTTTAAGTCTGGTCTAGACTATCCCAGAGGGTTTTAAGTCTCACGTAGTATTTGCCTGTAGGTTTTTAGTCTCGTATAGTCTGAGCCTGGAGGTTTCCAGGCTCGTCTAGTCCATCCATGGATGTATTCAGGCTCGTCTAGTCTGTGCCAGGAGGTTTTCATTCTCGTCTAGTTTGTCCTTGGTGGTTTTTACTCTCGTCTAGTCTGCGGCTGCAAGTTCCTAGTCTACTCTAGTCTAGTCTGTGCCTGGAGGTTTTTTGTATAGTCTAGTCTAGTCTGTGCCTGGAGGTTTTCAGTCTAGTCTAGTCTGTGCCTGGAGGTTTTAAGTGTTGTCAAATCTAGTCTGTGCCTGGAGGTATTTAGTTTCATTTTATCTGTGCCTGGAAGTATTTTGTCTCGTCTAGACTGTGCCTGAGGGTTTTTATTCTCGTCTACTCTGTGCCTGGAGGTCTTTATTCTAGCCTACTCTGTGCCTGTGGGTTTTCAGTCTAGTCTTGCCTAGTCTGTGCCGGGAGGTTTCAAGTCTAGTCTAGTCTAGTCTATTCCATGCCTGAAGGTGTTCAGTCTAGTCTGGTCTGTGTCTCGATTTTGTAAGTCTAGTTTTGTCTACCCTTTGCCTGGTTGTTTTAATTCCAGTCTAGCCTGTGCCTGGTTGTTTTAATTCCAGTCTAGCCTGTGCCTGGTTGTTTTAATTCCAGTCTAGCCTGTGCCTGGTTGTTTTAATTCCAGTCTAGCCTGTGCCTGGTTGTTTTAATTCCAGTCTAGCCTGTGCCTGGTTGTTTTAATTCCAGTCTAGCCTGTGCCTGGTTGTTTTAATTCCAGTCTAGCCTGTGCCTGGTTGTTTTAATTCCAGTCTAGCCTGTGCCTGGTTGTTTTAATTCCAGTCTAAGTCTGGTGCAGACTATGCCTGGTGGGTTTTAGTCTACTCTCGTCAGTGCCTGGAGTTTTTTAGTATATTCTAGTGTGTTTGTGGAGGATTTTATCCTAAACTAGTCTGTGGCTGGAGGTCTCTAGTCTACTCTAGTCTGTTCCTGGAGGTTTTAAATCTAGTCATGTCTGTGCCTGGAGGTTTTAAGTGTTGTCTAATCTATTCTGTGCCTGGAGGAATTTAGTGTCGTCTAGTCTCTGCCTGGAGGTTTTTATTCTGGTCTAGTGTGTGCCTGGAGGTTTTTATTCTGGTCTAGTGTGTGCCTGGAGGTTTTTATTCTGGTCTACTCTGTGCCAGGAAATATTTTGTCTCATCTAGTCTGTGCCTGGAGGTTTTCAGTCTAGCCTACTCTGTGCCTGTGTGTTTTCAGTCTACTCTTGTCCAGTCTGTGCTGGGAGGTTTTAAGTCTAGTCTAGTCCGGTCTATTCAGTGCCTGAATGCGTTCAGTCTAGTCTGGTCTGTGTCTCAACTTTGTAAGTCTAGTGTTGTCTACCCTTTGCCTGGTGGTTTTAATTCCAGTCTAGTGTGTGCCTGGTTTTTTGATTCCAGTCTAGTGTGTGCCTGGAGGTTTTAAGTCTTGTGTGGACTGTGCCTGGTGGATATTCCTCTAGTCTCATCCGTGCCTGGAGGTTTTTAGTCTATTCTAGTGTGTTAGTGGAGGTTTTTAGCCTAAACTAGTCTGTGGCTGGAGGTTTCTAGTCTAGTCTAGTCTGTTCCGGGATACTTTTAATCTGGTCTAGTCTGACCATGGATGTTTTTAATCTAGTCTAGTCTGTGCCTAGAGGTTTTCAGTCTAGTTTAGTCTGTGCCTGGAGGTTTTTAGTCTCTTCTAGTCTGTGCTTGGAGGTTTTCAGTCTAGTTGAGTGCGTGCCTGGAGGTTTATATTCTAATCGGGTCCATGCCTGGATTTTTTAAGTCTAGTCTCGCCTAGTCTGTGCCTGGAGGTCTTTAGTCTCGCCTAGTCTGTGCCTGGAGGTCTTTAGTCTCGCCTAGTCTGTGCCTGGAGGTCTTTAGTCTCGCCTAGTCTGTGCCTGGAGGTCTTTAGTCTCGCCTAGTCTGTGCCTGGAGGTCTTTAGTCTCGCCTAGTCTGTGCCTGGAGGTCTTTAGTCTCGCCTAGTCTGTGCCTGGAGGTCTTTAGTCTCGCCTAGTCTGTGCCTGGAGGTCTTTAGTCTCGCCTAGTCTGTGCCTGGAGGTCTTTAGTCTCGCCTAGTCTGTGCCTGGAGGTCTTTAGTCTCGCCTAGTCTGTGCCTGGAGGTCTTTAGTCTCGCCTAGTCTGTGCCTGGAGGTCTTTAGTCTCGCCTAGTCTGTGCCTGGAGGTCTTTAGTCTCGCCTAGTCTGTGCCTGGAGGTCTTTAGTCTCGCCTAGTCTGTGCCTGGAGGTCTTTAGTCTCGCCTAGTCTGTGCCTGGAGGTCTTTAGTCTCGCCTAGTCTGTGCCTGGAGGTCTTTAGTCTCGCCTAGTCTGTGCCTGGAGGTCTTTAGTCTCGCCTAGTCTGTGCCTGGAGGTCTTTAGTCTCGCCTAGTCTGTGCCTGGAGGTCTTTAGTCTCGCCTAGTCTGTGCCTGGAGGTCTTTAGTCTCGCCTAGTCTGTGCCTGGAGGTCTTTAGTCTCGCCTAGTCTGTGCCTGGAGGTCTTTAGTCTCGCCTAGTCTGTGCCTGGAGGTCTTTAGTCTCGCCTAGTCTGTGCCTGGAGGTCTTTAGTCTCGCCTAGTCTGTGCCTGGAGGTCTTTAGTCTCGCCTAGTCTGTGCCTGGAGGTCTTTAGTCTCGCCTAGTCTGTGCCTGGAGGTCTTTAGTCTCGCCTAGTCTGTGCCTGGAGGTCTTTAGTCTCGCCTAGTCTGTGCCTGGAGGTCTTTAGTCTCGCCTAGTCTGTGCCTGGAGGTCTTTAGTCTCGCCTAGTCTGTGCCTGGAGGTCTTTAGTCTCGCCTAGTCTGTGCCTGGAGGTCTTTAGTCTCGCCTAGTCTGTGCCTGGAGGTCTTTAGTCTCGCCTAGTCTGTGCCTGGAGGTCTTTAGTCTCGCCTAGTCTGTGCCTGGAGGTCTTTAGTCTCGCCTAGTCTGTGCCTGGAGGTCTTTAGTCTCGCCTAGTCTGTGCCTGGAGGTCTTTAGTCTCGCCTAGTCTGTGCCTGGAGGTCTTTAGTCTCGCCTAGTCTGTGCCTGGAGGTCTTTAGTCTCGCCTAGTCTGTGCCTGGAGGTCTTTAGTCTCGCCTAGTCTGTGCCTGGAGGTCTTTAGTCTCGCCTAGTCTGTGCCTGGAGGTCTTTAGTCTCGCCTAGTCTGTGCCTGGAGGTCTTTAGTCTCGCCTAGTCTGTGCCTGGAGGTCTTTAGTCTCGCCTAGTCTGTGCCTGGAGGTCTTTAGTCTCGCCTAGTCTGTGCCTGGAGGTCTTTAGTCTCGCCTAGTCTGTGCCTGGAGGTCTTTAGTCTCGCCTAGTCTGTGCCTGGAGGTCTTTAGTCTCGCCTAGTCTGTGCCTGGAGGTCTTTAGTCTCGCCTAGTCTGTGCCTGGAGGTCTTTAGTCTCGCCTAGTCTGTGCCTGGAGGTCTTTAGTCTCGCCTAGTCTGTGCCTGGAGGTCTTTAGTCTCGCCTAGTCTGTGCCTGGAGGTCTTTAGTCTCGCCTAGTCTGTGCCTGGAGGTCTTTAGTCTCGCCTAGTCTGTGCCTGGAGGTCTTTAGTCTCGCCTAGTCTGTGCCTGGAGGTCTTTAGTCTCGCCTAGTCTGTGCCTGGAGGTCTTTAGTCTCGCCTAGTCTGTGCCTGGAGGTCTTTAGTCTCGCCTAGTCTGTGCCTGGAGGTCTTTAGTCTCGCCTAGTCTGTGCCTGGAGGTCTTTAGTCTCGCCTAGTCTGTGCCTGGAGGTCTTTAGTCTCGCCTAGTCTGTGCCTGGAGGTCTTTAGTCTCGCCTAGTCTGTGCCTGGAGGTCTTTAGTCTCGCCTAGTCTGTGCCTGGAGGTCTTTAGTCTCGCCTAGTCTGTGCCTGGAGGTCTTTAGTCTCGCCTAGTCTGTGCCTGGAGGTCTTTAGTCTCGCCTAGTCTGTGCCTGGAGGTCTTTAGTCTCGCCTAGTCTGTGCCTGGAGGTCTTTAGTCTCGCCTAGTCTGTGCCTGGAGGTCTTTAGTCTCGCCTAGTCTGTGCCTGGAGGTCTTTAGTCTCGCCTAGTCTGTGCCTGGAGGTCTTTAGTCTCGCCTAGTCTGTGCCTGGAGGTCTTTAGTCTCGCCTAGTCTGTGCCTGGAGGTCTTTAGTCTCGCCTAGTCTGTGCCTGGAGGTCTTTAGTCTCGCCTAGTCTGTGCCTGGAGGTCTTTAGTCTCGCCTAGTCTGTGCCTGGAGGTCTTTAGTCTCGCCTAGTCTGTGCCTGGAGGTCTTTAGTCTCGCCTAGTCTGTGCCTGGAGGTCTTTAGTCTCGCCTAGTCTGTGCCTGGAGGTCTTTAGTCTCGCCTAGTCTGTGCCTGGAGGTCTTTAGTCTCGCCTAGTCTGTGCCTGGAGGTCTTTAGTCTCGCCTAGTCTGTGCCTGGAGGTCTTTAGTCTCGCCTAGTCTGTGCCTGGAGGTCTTTAGTCTCGCCTAGTCTGTGCCTGGAGGTCTTTAGTCTCGCCTAGTCTGTGCCTGGAGGTCTTTAGTCTCGCCTAGTCTGTGCCTGGAGGTCTTTAGTCTCGCCTAGTCTGTGCCTGGAGGTCTTTAGTCTCGCCTAGTCTGTGCCTGGAGGTCTTTAGTCTCGCCTAGTCTGTGCCTGGAGGTCTTTAGTCTCGCCTAGTCTGTGCCTGGAGGTCTTTAGTCTCGCCTAGTCTGTGCCTGGAGGTCTTTAGTCTCGCCTAGTCTGTGCCTGGAGGTCTTTAGTCTCGCCTAGTCTGTGCCTGGAGGTCTTTAGTCTCGCCTAGTCTGTGCCTGGAGGTCTTTAGTCTCGCCTAGTCTGTGCCTGGAGGTCTTTAGTCTCGCCTAGTCTGTGCCTGGAGGTCTTTAGTCTCGCCTAGTCTGTGCCTGGAGGTCTTTAGTCTCGCCTAGTCTGTGCCTGGAGGTCTTTAGTCTCGCCTAGTCTGTGCCTGGAGGTCTTTAGTCTCGCCTAGTCTGTGCCTGGAGGTCTTTAGTCTCGCCTAGTCTGTGCCTGGAGGTCTTTAGTCTCGCCTAGTCTGTGCCTGGAGGTCTTTAGTCTCGCCTAGTCTGTGCCTGGAGGTCTTTAGTCTCGCCTAGTCTGTGCCTGGAGGTCTTTAGTCTCGCCTAGTCTGTGCCTGGAGGTCTTTAGTCTCGCCTAGTCTGTGCCTGGAGGTCTTTAGTCTCGCCTAGTCTGTGCCTGGAGGTCTTTAGTCTCGCCTAGTCTGTGCCTGGAGGTCTTTAGTCTCGCCTAGTCTGTGCCTGGAGGTCTTTAGTCTCGCCTAGTCTGTGCCTGGAGGTCTTTAGTCTCGCCTAGTCTGTGCCTGGAGGTCTTTAGTCTCGCCTAGTCTGTGCCTGGAGGTCTTTAGTCTCGCCTAGTCTGTGCCTGGAGGTCTTTAGTCTCGCCTAGTCTGTGCCTGGAGGTCTTTAGTCTCGCCTAGTCTGTGCCTGGAGGTCTTTAGTCTCGCCTAGTCTGTGCCTGGAGGTCTTTAGTCTCGCCTAGTCTGTGCCTGGAGGTCTTTAGTCTCGCCTAGTCTGTGCCTGGAGGTCTTTAGTCTCGCCTAGTCTGTGCCTGGAGGTCTTTAGTCTCGCCTAGTCTGTGCCTGGAGGTCTTTAGTCTCGCCTAGTCTGTGCCTGGAGGTCTTTAGTCTCGCCTAGTCTGTGCCTGGAGGTCTTTAGTCTCGCCTAGTCTGTGCCTGGAGGTCTTTAGTCTCGCCTAGTCTGTGCCTGGAGGTCTTTAGTCTCGCCTAGTCTGTGCCTGGAGGTCTTTAGTCTCGCCTAGTCTGTGCCTGGAGGTCTTTAGTCTCGCCTAGTCTGTGCCTGGAGGTCTTTAGTCTCGCCTAGTCTGTGCCTGGAGGTCTTTAGTCTCGCCTAGTCTGTGCCTGGAGGTCTTTAGTCTCGCCTAGTCTGTGCCTGGAGGTCTTTAGTCTCGCCTAGTCTGTGCCTGGAGGTCTTTAGTCTCGCCTAGTCTGTGCCTGGAGGTCTTTAGTCTGGTCTAGTCTGTGCCTGGAGGTCTTTAGTCTGGTCTAGTCTGTGCCTGGAGGTTTTTAGTCTGGTCTAGTCTGTGCCTGGAGGTTTTTAGTCTGGTCTAGTCTGTGCCTGGAGGTTTTTAGTCTGGTCTAGTCTGTGCCTGGAGGTTTTTAGTCTGGTCTAGTCTGTGCCTGGAGGTTTTTATTCTTTTGTAGTCTGTGCCTGGAGGTTTTTAGTCTGGTCTAGTCTGTGCCTGGAGGTTTTAGTCTGGTCTAGTCTGTGCCTGGAGGTTTTTAGTCTGGTCTAGTCTGTGCCTGGAGGTTTTTAGTCTGGTCTAGTCTGTGCCTGGAGGTTTTTATTCTTTTGTAGTCTGTGCCTGGAGGTTTTTAGTCTGGTCTAGTCTGTGCCTGGAGGTTTTCAGTCTGGTCTAGTCTGCGCCAGGAGGTTTTTATTTTGGTCCAGTCTGCGCCAGGAGATATTTTGTCTAGTCTAGTCTGCGCCTGGAGGTATTTAGTTTCATTTTATCTGTGCCTGGAAGTATTTTGTCTCGTCTAGACTGTGCCTGAGGGTTTTTATTCTCGTCTACTCTGTGCCTGGAGGTCTTTATTCTAGCCTACTCTGTGCCTGTGGGTTTTCAGTCTAGTCTTGCCTAGTCTGTGCCGGGAGGTTTCAAGTCTAGTCTAGTCTAGTCTATTCCATGCCTGAAGGTGTTCAGTCTAGTCTGGTCTGTGTCTCGATTTTGTAAGTCTAGTTTTGTCTACCCTTTGCCTGGTTGTTTTAATTCCAGTCTAGCCTGTGCCTGGTTGTTTTAATTCCAGTCTAGCCTGTGCCTGGTTGTTTTAATTCCAGTCTAGCCTGTGCCTGGTTGTTTTAATTCCAGTCTAGCCTGTGCCTGGTTGTTTTAATTCCAGTCTAGCCTGTGCCTGGTTGTTTTAATTCCAGTCTAAGTCTGGTGCAGACTATGCCTGGTGGGTTTTAGTCTACTCTCGTCAGTGCCTGGAGTTTTTTAGTATATTCTAGTGTGTTTGTGGAGGATTTTATCCTAAACTAGTCTGTGGCTGGAGGTCTCTAGTCTACTCTAGTCTGTTCCTGGAGGTTTTAAATCTAGTCATGTCTGTGCCTGGAGGTTTTAAGTGTTGTCTAATCTATTCTGTGCCTGGAGGAATTTAGTGTCGTCTAGTCTCTGCCTGGAGGTTTTTATTCTGGTCTAGTGTGTGCCTGGAGGTTTTTATTCTGGTCTAGTGTGTGCCTGGAGGTTTTTATTCTGGTCTACTCTGTGCCAGGAAATATTTTGTCTCATCTAGTCTGTGCCTGGAGGTTTTCAGTCTAGCCTACTCTGTGCCTGTGTGTTTTCAGTCTACTCTTGTCCAGTCTGTGCTGGGAGGTTTTAAGTCTAGTCTAGTCCGGTCTATTCAGTGCCTGAATGCGTTCAGTCTAGTCTGGTCTGTGTCTCAACTTTGTAAGTCTAGTGTTGTCTACCCTTTGCCTGGTGGTTTTAATTCCAGTCTAGTGTGTGCCTGGTTTTTTGATTCCAGTCTAGTGTGTGCCTGGAGGTTTTAAGTCTTGTGTGGACTGTGCCTGGTGGATATTCCTCTAGTCTCATCCGTGCCTGGAGGTTTTTAGTCTATTCTAGTGTGTTAGTGGAGGTTTTTAGCCTAAACTAGTCTGTGGCTGGAGGTTTCTAGTCTAGTCTAGTCTGTTCCGGGATACTTTTAATCTGGTCTAGTCTGACCATGGATGTTTTTAATCTAGTCTAGTCTGTGCCTAGAGGTTTTCAGTCTAGTTTAGTCTGTGCCTGGAGGTTTTTAGTCTCTTCTAGTCTGTGCTTGGAGGTTTTCAGTCTAGTTGAGTGCGTGCCTGGAGGTTTATATTCTAATCGGGTCCATGCCTGGATTTTTTAAGTCTAGTCTCGCCTAGTCTGTGCCTGGAGGTCTTTAGTCTCGCCTAGTCTGTGCCTGGAGGTCTTTAGTCTCGCCTAGTCTGTGCCTGGAGGTCTTTAGTCTCGCCTAGTCTGTGCCTGGAGGTCTTTAGTCTCGCCTAGTCTGTGCCTGGAGGTCTTTAGTCTCGCCTAGTCTGTGCCTGGAGGTCTTTAGTCTCGCCTAGTCTGTGCCTGGAGGTCTTTAGTCTCGCCTAGTCTGTGCCTGGAGGTCTTTAGTCTCGCCTAGTCTGTGCCTGGAGGTCTTTAGTCTCGCCTAGTCTGTGCCTGGAGGTCTTTAGTCTCGCCTAGTCTGTGCCTGGAGGTCTTTAGTCTCGCCTAGTCTGTGCCTGGAGGTCTTTAGTCTCGCCTAGTCTGTGCCTGGAGGTCTTTAGTCTCGCCTAGTCTGTGCCTGGAGGTCTTTAGTCTCGCCTAGTCTGTGCCTGGAGGTCTTTAGTCTCGCCTAGTCTGTGCCTGGAGGTCTTTAGTCTCGCCTAGTCTGTGCCTGGAGGTCTTTAGTCTCGCCTAGTCTGTGCCTGGAGGTCTTTAGTCTCGCCTAGTCTGTGCCTGGAGGTCTTTAGTCTCGCCTAGTCTGTGCCTGGAGGTCTTTAGTCTCGCCTAGTCTGTGCCTGGAGGTCTTTAGTCTCGCCTAGTCTGTGCCTGGAGGTCTTTAGTCTCGCCTAGTCTGTGCCTGGAGGTCTTTAGTCTCGCCTAGTCTGTGCCTGGAGGTCTTTAGTCTCGCCTAGTCTGTGCCTGGAGGTCTTTAGTCTCGCCTAGTCTGTGCCTGGAGGTCTTTAGTCTCGCCTAGTCTGTGCCTGGAGGTCTTTAGTCTCGCCTAGTCTGTGCCTGGAGGTCTTTAGTCTCGCCTAGTCTGTGCCTGGAGGTCTTTAGTCTCGCCTAGTCTGTGCCTGGAGGTCTTTAGTCTCGCCTAGTCTGTGCCTGGAGGTCTTTAGTCTCGCCTAGTCTGTGCCTGGAGGTCTTTAGTCTCGCCTAGTCTGTGCCTGGAGGTCTTTAGTCTCGCCTAGTCTGTGCCTGGAGGTCTTTAGTCTCGCCTAGTCTGTGCCTGGAGGTCTTTAGTCTCGCCTAGTCTGTGCCTGGAGGTCTTTAGTCTCGCCTAGTCTGTGCCTGGAGGTCTTTAGTCTCGCCTAGTCTGTGCCTGGAGGTCTTTAGTCTCGCCTAGTCTGTGCCTGGAGGTCTTTAGTCTCGCCTAGTCTGTGCCTGGAGGTCTTTAGTCTCGCCTAGTCTGTGCCTGGAGGTCTTTAGTCTCGCCTAGTCTGTGCCTGGAGGTCTTTAGTCTCGCCTAGTCTGTGCCTGGAGGTCTTTAGTCTCGCCTAGTCTGTGCCTGGAGGTCTTTAGTCTCGCCTAGTCTGTGCCTGGAGGTCTTTAGTCTCGCCTAGTCTGTGCCTGGAGGTCTTTAGTCTCGCCTAGTCTGTGCCTGGAGGTCTTTAGTCTCGCCTAGTCTGTGCCTGGAGGTCTTTAGTCTCGCCTAGTCTGTGCCCGGAGGTCTTTAGTCTCGCCTAGTCTGTGCCCGGAGGTCTTTAGTCTCGCCTAGTCTGTGCCCGGAGGTCTTTAGTCTCGCCTAGTCTGTGCCCGGAGGTCTTTAGTCTCGCCTAGTCTGTGCCCGGAGGTCTTTAGTCTCGCCTAGTCTGTGCCCGGAGGTCTTTAGTCTCGCCTAGTCTGTGCCCGGAGGTCTTTAGTCTCGCCTAGTCTGTGCCCGGAGGTCTTTAGTCTCGCCTAGTCTGTGCCCGGAGGTCTTTAGTCTCGCCTAGTCTGTGCCCGGAGGTCTTTAGTCTCGCCTAGTCTGTGCCCGGAGGTCTTTAGTCTCGCCTAGTCTGTGCCCGGAGGTCTTTAGTCTCGCCTAGTCTGTGCCCGGAGGTCTTTAGTCTCGCCTAGTCTGTGCCCGGAGGTCTTTAGTCTCGCCTAGTCTGTGCCCGGAGGTCTTTAGTCTCGCCTAGTCTGTGCCCGGAGGTCTTTAGTCTCGCCTAGTCTGTGCCCGGAGGTCTTTAGTCTCGCCTAGTCTGTGCCCGGAGGTCTTTAGTCTCGCCTAGTCTGTGCCCGGAGGTCTTTAGTCTCGCCTAGTCTGTGCCCGGAGGTCTTTAGTCTCGCCTAGTCTGTGCCCGGAGGTCTTTAGTCTCGCCTAGTCTGTGCCCGGAGGTCTTTAGTCTCGCCTAGTCTGTGCCCGGAGGTCTTTAGTCTCGCCTAGTCTGTGCCCGGAGGTCTTTAGTCTCGCCTAGTCTGTGCCCGGAGGTCTTTAGTCTCGCCTAGTCTGTGCCCGGAGGTCTTTAGTCTCGCCTAGTCTGTGCCCGGAGGTCTTTAGTCTCGCCTAGTCTGTGCCCGGAGGTCTTTAGTCTCGCCTAGTCTGTGCCCGGAGGTCTTTAGTCTCGCCTAGTCTGTGCCCGGAGGTCTTTAGTCTCGCCTAGTCTGTGCCCGGAGGTCTTTAGTCTCGCCTAGTCTGTGCCCGGAGGTCTTTAGTCTCGCCTAGTCTGTGCCCGGAGGTCTTTAGTCTCGCCTAGTCTGTGCCCGGAGGTCTTTAGTCTCGCCTAGTCTGTGCCCGGAGGTCTTTAGTCTCGCCTAGTCTGTGCCCGGAGGTCTTTAGTCTCGCCTAGTCTGTGCCCGGAGGTCTTTAGTCTCGCCTAGTCTGTGCCCGGAGGTCTTTAGTCTCGCCTAGTCTGTGCCCGGAGGTCTTTAGTCTCGCCTAGTCTGTGCCCGGAGGTCTTTAGTCTCGCCTAGTCTGTGCCCGGAGGTCTTTAGTCTCGCCTAGTCTGTGCCCGGAGGTCTTTAGTCTCGCCTAGTCTGTGCCCGGAGGTCTTTAGTCTCGCCTAGTCTGTGCCCGGAGGTCTTTAGTCTCGCCTAGTCTGTGCCCGGAGGTCTTTAGTCTCGCCTAGTCTGTGCCCGGAGGTCTTTAGTCTCGCCTAGTCTGTGCCCGGAGGTCTTTAGTCTCGCCTAGTCTGTGCCCGGAGGTCTTTAGTCTCGCCTAGTCTGTGCCCGGAGGTCTTTAGTCTCGCCTAGTCTGTGCCCGGAGGTCTTTAGTCTCGCCTAGTCTGTGCCCGGAGGTCTTTAGTCTCGCCTAGTCTGTGCCCGGAGGTCTTTAGTCTCGCCTAGTCTGTGCCCGGAGGTCTTTAGTCTCGCCTAGTCTGTGCCCGGAGGTCTTTAGTCTCGCCTAGTCTGTGCCCGGAGGTCTTTAGTCTCGCCTAGTCTGTGCCCGGAGGTCTTTAGTCTCGCCTAGTCTGTGCCCGGAGGTCTTTAGTCTCGCCTAGTCTGTGCCCGGAGGTCTTTAGTCTCGCCTAGTCTGTGCCCGGAGGTCTTTAGTCTCGCCTAGTCTGTGCCCGGAGGTCTTTATTTTGGTCCAGTCTGTGCCCGGAGATATTTAGTTTCATTTTATCTGTGCCAGGAGATATTTTGTCTCGTCTAGACTGTGCCTGAGGGTTTTTATTCTCGTCTACTCTGTGCCTGGAGGTCTTTATTCTAGCCTACTCTGTGCCTGTGGGTTTTCAGTCTAGTCTTGCCTAGTCTGTGCCGGGAGGTTTCAAGTCTAGTCTAGTCTAGTCTATTCCATGCCTGAAGGTGTTCAGTCTAGTCTGGTCTGTGTCTCGATTTTGTAAGTCTAGTTTTGTCTACCCTTTGCCTGGTTGTTTTAATTCCAGTCTAGCCTGTGCCTGGTTGTTTTAATTCCAGTCTAGCCTGTGCCTGGTTGTTTTAATTCCAGTCTAGCCTGTGCCTGGTTGTTTTAATTCCAGTCTAGCCTGTGCCTGGTTGTTTTAATTCCAGTCTAGCCTGTGCCTGGTTGTTTTAATTCCAGTCTAAGTCTGGTGCAGACTATGCCTGGTGGGTTTTAGTCTACTCTCGTCAGTGCCTGGAGTTTTTTAGTATATTCTAGTGTGTTTGTGGAGGATTTTATCCTAAACTAGTCTGTGGCTGGAGGTCTCTAGTCTACTCTAGTCTGTTCCTGGAGGTTTTAAATCTAGTCATGTCTGTGCCTGGAGGTTTTAAGTGTTGTCTAATCTATTCTGTGCCTGGAGGAATTTAGTGTCGTCTAGTCTCTGCCTGGAGGTTTTTATTCTGGTCTAGTGTGTGCCTGGAGGTTTTTATTCTGGTCTAGTCTGTGCCTGGAGGTTTTCAGTCTAGCCTACTCTGTGCCTGTGTGTTTTCAGTCTACTCTTGTCCAGTCTGTGCTGGGAGGTTTTAAGTCTAGTCTAGTCCGGTCTATTCAGTGCCTGAATGCGTTCAGTCTAGTCTGGTCTGTGTCTCAATTTTGTAAGTCTAGTGTTGTCTACCCTTTGCCTGGTGGTTTTAATTCCAGTCTAGTGTGTGCCTGGTTTTTTGATTCCAGTCTAGTGTGTGCCTGGAGGTTTTAAGTCTTGTGTGGACTGTGCCTGGTGGATATTCCTCTAGTCTCATCCGTGCCTGGAGGTTTTTAGTCTATTCTAGTGTGTTAGTGGAGGTTTTTAGCCTAAACTAGTCTGTGGCTGGAGGTTTCTAGTCTAGTCTAGTCTGTTCCGGGATACTTTTAATCTGGTCTAGTCTGACCATGGATGTTTTTAATCTAGTCTAGTCTGTGCCTAGAGGTTTTCAGTCTAGTTTAGTCTGTGCCTGGAGGTTTTTAGTCTCTTCTAGTCTGTGCTTGGAGGTTTTCAGTCTAGTTGAGTGCGTGCCTGGAGGTTTATATTCTAATCGGGTCCATGCCTGGATTTTTTAAGTCTAGTCTCGCCTAGTCTGTGCCTGGAGGTCTTTAGTCTCGCCTAGTCTGTGCCTGGAGGTCTTTAGTCTCGCCTAGTCTGTGCCTGGAGGTCTTTAGTCTCGCCTAGTCTGTGCCTGGAGGTCTTTAGTCTCGCCTAGTCTGTGCCTGGAGGTCTTTAGTCTCGCCTAGTCTGTGCCTGGAGGTCTTTAGTCTCGCCTAGTCTGTGCCTGGAGGTCTTTAGTCTCGCCTAGTCTGTGCCTGGAGGTCTTTAGTCTCGCCTAGTCTGTGCCTGGAGGTCTTTAGTCTCGCCTAGTCTGTGCCTGGAGGTTTTTATTATGGTCCAGTCTGTGCCAGGAGGTTTTTATTTTGGTCCAGTCTGTGCCAGGAGATATTTTGTCTAGTCTAGTCTGCGCCTGTAGGTTTTTAGTCTCGTCTAGTCTGTCCCTGGAGGTTTTTAGTCTCATCTAGTCTGTGCCTGGAGGTTTTTAGACACGTCTAGTCTGTGCCTGTAGGTTTTTAGACACGTCTAGTCTGTCCCTGGTGGTTTTTAGTCTCGTCTAGTCTGTCCCTGGAGGTTTTTAGTCTCATCTAGTCTGTGCCTGGAGGTATTTAGTCTAGTCTAGTATAGTCTGTGCCTGGAGGTTTTTAGTGTAGTCTAGTCTAGTCTGTGAATGGAGGTTTTTATTCTTTTCTAGTCTGTGCCTGGAGGTTTTTATTCTGGTCTAGTCTGTGCCTGGAGGTTTTTATTCTGGTCTAGTCTGTGCCTGGAGGTCTTTATTCTGGTCCAGTCTGTGCCAGGAGATACTTTGTCTAGGCTAGTCTGTGCCGGTAGGTTTCTAGACATGTCTAGTCTGTGCCTGGAGGTTTTTAGTCTCGTCTAGTCTGTGCCTTTAGGTATTTAGTCTAGTCTAATATAGTCTGTGCCTGGAGGTTTTTAGTGTAGTCTCGTCTTGTCTGTGAATGGAGGTTTTTCTCTGGTCTAGTCTGTGCCTGGAGGTTTTTATTCTGGTCTACTCTGTGCCTGGAGGTTTTTAGTCTCATCTAGTCTGTGCCTGGAGGTCTTTATTCTGGTCCCGTCTGTGCCAGGAGATATTTTGTCAAGGCTAGTCTTCGCCGGTAGGTTTCTAGGCATGTCTAGTCTGTGCATGGAGGTTTTTAGTCTAGTCATGTCAAGTCTGTGCCTGGAGGTTTTTAGTCTCATCTAGTCTGTGCCTGGAGGTCTCTATTCTGGTCCAGTCTGTGCCAGGAGAGATTTTGTCTAGGCTAGTCTGTGTCTGTAGGTTTCTAGACACGTCTAGTCTGTGCCTGGAGGTTTTTAGTCTCATCTATTCTGTGCCTGGAGGTTTTTAATCTAGTCAAGTCTAGTCTGTGCCTGTAGGTTTTTATTCTGGTCTTGTCTGTGCCTGGATGTTTTTATTCTTTTCTAGTCTGTGCCTGGAGGTCTTCATTCTGATCCAGTCTGTGCCAGGTGATATTTTGTCTAGTCTAGTCTGTGCCTGTAGGTTTTTAGACACGTCTAGTCTGTGCCTGGAGGTTTTTATACATGACTAGTCTGTGCCTGGTGTTTTTATTCTGGTCTAGTCTATGCCTGGAGGTTTTTATTCTTTTGTAGTCTGTGCCTGGATGTTTTTATTCTGGTCTAGTCTGTGCCTGGAGGTCTTTATTTTGGTCCAGTCTGTGCCAGGAGATATTTTGTCTAGGCTAGTCTGTGCCTGTAGTTTTTTAGACATGTCTAGTCTGTGCCTGTAGGATTTTATACATGACTAGTCTGTGCCTGGAGGTTTTTATTCTGGTCTAGTCTGTGCCTGGAGGTTTTCAGTCTAGCCTACTCTGTGCCTGTGTGTTTTCAGTCTAGTCTTGCCTAGTCTATGCCGGGAGGTTTTAAGTCTAGTCTAGTCTAGTCTATTCCGTGCCTGAAGGTGTTCAGTCTAGTCTGGTCTGTGTCTCGATTTTGTAAGTCTAGTTTTGTCTAGCCTTTTCCTGGTGGTTTTAATTCCAGTCTAGTGTGTGCCTGCTTGTTTTCATTCCAGTCTTGTTTGTGCCTGGATGTTTTAAGTCTGGTGTAGACTGTGCCTGGTGGGTTTTAGTCTAGTCTCGTCAGTGCCTGGAGATTTTTAGTCTATTCTAGTGTGTTTGTGGAGGTTTTTATCCTAAACTAGTCTGTGGCTGGAGGTTTCTATTCTAGTCTAGTCTATTCCTGGATGTTTTTAATGTATTCAAGTCTGTGCCTGGAGGATTTAAGTCTAGTCTAGTCTGTGCCTGTAGGTTTCTAGACACGTCTAGTCTGTGCCTGGAGGGTTTTATTCTGGTCTAGTCTGTGCCTGGAGGTCTTTATTCTGGTCCAGTCTGTGCCAGGAGATATTTTGTCTAGGCTAGTCTGTGCCTGGAGGTTTTTAGACATGTGTAGTTTGTGCCCGGAGGTTTTTTAGTCTCATCTAATCTGTGCTGGAGGTTTTTAGTCTAGTCAAGTCAAGTCTGTGCCTGGAGGTTTTTATTCTGGTCTAGTCTGTGCCTGCCTGTCTTTATTCTGGTCCTGTCTGTGCCAGGAGATATTTTGTCTAGGCTAGTCTGTGCCTGTAAGTTTTTCGTCTCGTCTAGTCTGTGCCTGGAGGTATTTAGTCTAGTCTAGCATAGTCTGTGCCTGGAGGTTTTTAGTGTAGTCTAGTCTAGTCTGTGAATGGAGGTTTTTATTCTTGTCTAGTCTGTGCCTGGAGGTTTTTATTCTGGTCTAGTCTGTGCCTGGAGGTATTTTGTCTAGTCTAGTGTAGTCTGTGCCTCGAGGTTTTTAGTCTAGTCTAGTCTAGTCTGGACCTAGAGGTTTTTATTCTGGTCTAGTCTGTGCCTGGATGTTTTTATTCTGGTCTAGTCTTTGACTGAAGGATTTTATTCTGGTCTTGTCTGAGCCTGGAGGATTTATTCTTTTATAGTCTGTGCCTGGAGGTCTTTATTCTGGTCTAGTCTGTGCCTGGAGGTTTTTATTCTGGTCTAGTCTGGGCCTGGAGGTTTTTATTCTGGTCTAGTCTGTGCCTGGAGGTTTTTATTCTGGTCTTGTCTGTGCCTGGAGGTCTTTATTCTGGTCCAGTCTGTGCCTGGAGATACTTTGTCTAGGCTAGTCTGTGCCTGGAGGTTTTTAGTCTCATCTAGTCTGTGCCTGGAGGTTTTTAGTCTCGTCTAGTCTGTGCCTGGAGGTTTTTAGTCTCGTCAAGTCAAGTCTGAGCCTGGAGGATTTATTGTTTTCTAGTCTGAGCCTGTATGTCTTTATTCTGTTCCAGTCTATGCCAGTAGATATTTTGTCTAGGCTAGTCTGTGCCTGTAGGTTTTTAGACATGTCTAGTCTGTGCCTGTAGGATTTTATACATGTCTACTCTGTGCCTGGAGGTTTTTATTCTGGTCTACTCTGTGCCTGGAGGTTTTTAGTCTCATCTAGTCTGTTCCTGGAGGTTTACAGTCTAGCCTACTCTGTGCCTGTGTGTTTTCAGTCTAGTCTTGCCTAGTCTATGATGGGAGGTTTTAAGTCTAGTCTAGTCTATTCCGTGCCTGAAGGTGTTCAGTCTAGTCTGGTCTGTGTCTCGATTTTGTAAGTCTAGTTTTGTCTAGCCTTTTCCTGGTGGTTTTAATTCCAGTCTAGTGTGTGCCTGCTTGTTTTCATTCCAGTCTTGTTTGTTCCTGGATGTTTTAAGTCTGGTGTAGACTGTGCCTGGTGGGTTTTAGTCTAGTCTCGTCAGTGCCTGGAGACTTTTAGTCTATTCTAGTGTGTTTGTGGAGGTTTTTATCCTAAACTAGTCTGTGGCTGGAGGTTTCTATTCTAGTCTAGTCTATTCCTGGATGTTTTTAATGTATTCAAGTCTGTGCCTGGAGGATTTAAGTCTAGTCTAGTCTGTGCCTGTAGGATTTTAGTCTCGTCTAGTCTGTGCCTGGAGGTTTTTAGTCTCGTCTAGTCTGTGCCTGGAGGTTTTTAGTCTCGTCTAGTCTGTGCCTGGAGGTTTTTAGTCTCATCTAGTCTGTGCCTGGAGGTTTTTAGTATAGTCAAGTCAAGTCTGTGCCTGGAGGGTTTTATTCTGGTCTAGTCTGTGCCTGGAAGTTTTTAGTCTCATCTAGTCTGTTCCTGGAAGTCTTTATTCTGGTCCTGTCTGTGCCAGGAGATATTTTGTCTAGGCTAGTCTGTGCCTGTAGGTTTTTAGTCTCGTCTAGCCTGTGCCTGGAGGTTTTTAGTCTTGTCTAGTCAGTGCTTGGAGGTTTTTAGTCTCATCAAGTCAGTGCCTGGAGGTATTTAGTCTCATCTAGTCTGTGCCTGGAGGTATTTAGTCTAATCAAGTCAAGTCTGTGCCTGGAGGTTTTTATTCCGGTCTAGTCTGTGCCAGGAGATATTTTTATTCTGGTCTAGTCTGTGCCTGGAAGTTTTTATTCTGGTCTTGTCTGTGCCTGGAGGATTTATTCTTTTCTAGTCTGTGCCTGGAGGTCTTTATTCTGGTCTAGTCTGTGCCTGGAGGTTTTTATTCTGGTCTAGTCTGTGCCTGGAGGTTTTTATTCTGGTCTAGTCTGTGCCTGGAGGTTTTTATTTTTGTCTACTCTGTGCCTGGATGTCTTTATTCTGGTCCAGTCTGTGCCAGGAGATACTTTGTCTAGGCTAGTCTGTGCCTGGAGGTTTTTAGTCTCATCTAGTCTGTGCCTGGAGGTTTTTAGTCTCATCCAGTCTGTGCCTGGAGGTTTTTAGTCTAGTCAAGTCAAGTCTGAGCCTGGAGGATTTATTCTTTTCTAGTCTGTGCCTGGAGGTCTTTATTCTGTTCCAGTCTATGCCAGGAGATATTTTGTCTAGGCTAGTCTGTGCCTGTAGGTTTTTAGACAAGTCTAGTCTGTGCCTGTAGGATTTTATACATGACTAGTCTGTGCCTGGAGGTTTTTAGTCTCGTCTAGTCTGTGCCTGGAGGTTTTTAGTCTCATCTAGTCAGTGCCTGGATTTTTTTAGTCTCATCTAGTCTGTGCCTGGAGGTTTTTATTCTGGTCTAGTCTGTGACTTTAGGGTTTTATTCTGGTCTAGTCTGTGCCTGGAGGTCTTTATTCTGGTCTAGTCTGTGCCAGGAGATGTTTTGTCTAGTCTAGTCTGTGCCTGTAGGTTTTTAGACACGTCTAGTCTGTCTCTGGAGGTTTTTAGTCTCATCTAGTCTGTGCTTGGAGGTTTTTAGTCTCGTCTAGTCTGTGCCTGGAGGTTTTTAGTCTCCTTGAGTTTGTCCCTGGTGGTTTTTACTCTCGTCTAGTCTGCGGCTGCAAGTTCCTAGTCTACTCTAGTCTAGTCTGTGCTTGGAGGATTTTTGTATAGTCTAGTCTAGACTGTGCCTGGAGGTTTTAAGTCTAGGCTAGCCTACACCGTGCCTGAAGGTGTTCATTCTAGTCAAGTCTGTGCCTGGAGGTTTTTATTCCTGGTCTAGTCTGTGCCTGGAGGGTTTTATTCTGGTCTAGTCTGTTCCTGGAAGTCTTTATTCTGGTCTAGTCTGTGCCAGGAGATATTTTGTTTATGCTAGTCTGTGCCTGTAGGTTTTTAGACACGTCTAGTCTGTGCAGGGAGGTTTTTATTCTGGTCTAGTCTGTGCCTGGAGGTATTTATTCTGGTCTTGTCTGTGCCTGGAGTTTTTTAGTCTCGTCTCGTCTGTGCCTGGAGGTTTTTATTCTGGTCTAGTCTGAGCCTGGAGGATTTATTCTTTTCTAGTCTGTGCCTGGAGGTCTTTATTCTGTTCCAGTCTATGCCAGGAGATATTTTGTCTAGGCTAGTCTGTGCCTGGATTTTTTTAGACATGTCTAGTCTGTGCCTGTAGGATTTTATACATGACTAGTCTGTGCCTGGAGGTTTTTATTCTGGTCTACTCTGTGCCTGGAGGTTTTTATTCTGGTCTAGTCTGTGCCTGGAGGGTTTTATTCTTTTCTAGTCTGTGCCTGGATGTCTTTATTCTTGTCCAGTCTGTGCCAGGGGATATTTTGTCTAGGCTAGTCTGTGCCTGGAGGTTTTTAGACATGTCTAGTTTGTGCCCAGATTTTTTTTAGTCTCATCTAATCTGTGCCTGGAGGTTTTTAGTCTAGTCAAGTCAAGTCTGTGCCTGGAGGTTTTTATTCTGGTCTAGTCTGTTCCTGGAGGTTTTACACACGTCTTGTCTGTGCCTGCAGTTTTTATTCTGGTCTAGTCTGTGCCTGGAGGACTTTATTCTGGTCCTGTCTGTGCCAGGAGATAGTTTTGTCTAGGCTAGCCTGTGCCTGTAGGTTTTTCGTCTCGTCTAGTCTGTGCCTGGAGGTCTTTATTGTGGTCTAGTCTGTGCCTATAGGTTTTTATTCTGGTCTTGTCTGTGCCTGGAGGTTTTTATTCTGGTCTAGTCTGTGCCTGGAGGTTTTTATTCTGGTCTAGTCTGTGCCTGGAGGTCTTTATTCTGGTCCAGTCTGTGCCAGGAGATACTTTGTCTAGGCTAGTCTGTGCCTGGAGGTTTTTAGTCTCATCTAGTCTGTGCCTGGAGGTTTTTAGTCTCATCTAGTCTGTGCCTGGAGGTTTTTAGTCTAGTCAAGTCAAGTCTGTGCCTGGAGGTTTTTATTCTTGTCTAGTTTTGCCTTGAGGTTTTTATTCTGGTCTAGTCTGTGCCTGGAGGTTTTTCGACTCATCTAGTCTGTGCCTGGAGGTCTTTATTCTGGTCCCGTCAATGCCAGGAGATATTTTGTCTAGGCTAGTCTGTGCCTGGAGGTTTTTAGACATGTCTAGTCTGTGCCTGTAGGATTTTATACATGACTAGTCTGTGCCTGGAGGTTTTTATTCTGGTCTAGTCTGTGCTTGGAGGTCTTTATTTTGGTCCAGTCTGTGCCAGGAGATGTTTTGTCTTGTCTAGTCTGTGCCTGTAGGTTTTTAGACACGTCTAGTCTGTCCCTGGAGGTTTTTAGTCTCATCTAGTCTGTGCTTGGAGGTTTTTAGTCTCGTCTAGTCTGTGCCTGGAGGTTTTTAGTCTCCTTGAGTTTGTCCCTGGTGGTTTTTACTCTCGTCTAGTCTGCCACTGCAAGTTCCTAGTCTACTCTAGTCTAGTCTGTGCTTGGAGGATTTTTGTATAGTCTAGTCTAGACTGTGCCTGGAGGTTTTAAGTCTAGGCTCGCCTACACCGTGCCTGAAGGTGTTCATTCTAGTCTAGTCTGTGCCTGGAGGTTTTCAGTCTAGTCTAACCTAAGCCTGGAGGTTTTTATTCTGGTCTAGTCTGTGCCTGGAGGTTTTCAGTCTATGCCTACTCTGTGCCTGTGTGTTTTCAGTCTAGTCTTGCCTAGTCTATGCCGGGAGGTTTTAAGTCTAGTCTAGTCTAGTCTATTCCGTGCCTGAAGGTGTTCAGTCTAGTCTGGTCTGTGTCTCGATTTTGTAAGTCTAGTTTTGTCTAGCCTTTTCCTGGTGGTTTTAATTCCAGTCTAGTGTGTGCCTGCTTGTTTTCATTCCAGTCTTGTTTGTTCCTGGATGTTTTAAGTCTGGTGTAGACTGTGCCTGGTGGGTTTTAGTCTAGTCTCGTCAGTGCCTGGAGACTTTTAGTCTATTCTAGTGTGTTTGTGGAGGTTTTTATCCTAAACTAGTCTGTGGCTGGAGGTTTCTATTCTAGTCTAGTCTATTCCTGGATGTTTTTAATGTATTCAAGTCTGTGCCTGGAGGATTTAAGTCTAGTCTAGTCTGTGCCTGTAGGTTTCTAGACACGTCTAGTCTGTGCCTGGAGGTTTTTAGTCTCGTCTAGTCTGTGCCTGGAGGTTTTTAGTCTCGTCTAGTCTGTGCCTGGAGGTTTTTAGTCTCATCTAGTCAGTGCCTGGATTTTTTTAGTCTCATCTAGTCTGTGCCTGGAGGTTTTTAGTATAGTCAAGTCAAGTCTGTGCCTGGAGGTTTTTATTCTGGTCTAGTCTGTGCCTGGAGGGTTTTATTCTGGTCTAGTCTGTTCCTGGAAGTCTTTATTCTGGTCTAGTCTGTGCCAGGAGATATTTTGTTTATGCTAGTCTGTGCCTGTACGTTTTTAGACACGTCTAGTCTGTGCAGGGAGGTTTTTATTCTGGTCTAGTCTGTGCCTGGAGGTATTTATTCTGGTCTAGTCTGAGCCTGGAGGATTTATTCTTTTCTAGTCTGTGCCTGGAGGTCTTTATTCTGTTCCAGTCTATGCCAGGAGATATTTTGTCTAGGCTAGTCTGTGCCTGGAGGTTTTTAGACATGTCTAGTCTGTGCCTGTAGGATTTTATACATGACTAGTCTGTGCCTGGAGGTTTTTATTCTGGTCTACTCTGTGCCTGGAGGTTTTTATTCTGGTCTAGTCTGTGCCTGGAGGGATTTATTCTTTTCTAGTCTGTGCCTGGATGTCTTTATTCTTGTCCAGTCTGTGCCAGGGGATATTTTGTCTAGGCTAGTCTGTGCCTGGATGTTTTTAGACATGTCTAGTTTGTGCCCAGATTTTTTTTAGTCTCATCTAATCTGTGCCTGGAGGTTTTTAGTCTAGTCAAGTCAAGTCTGTGCCTGGAGGTTTTTATTCTGGTCTAGTCTGTGCCTGGAGGTTTTTATTCTGGTCTAGTCTGTGCCTGGAGGGTTTTATTCTTTTCTAGTCTGTGCCTGGATGTCTTTATTCTTGTCCAGTCTGTGCCAGGGGATATTTTGTCTAGGCTAGCCTGTGCCTGTAGGTTTTTAGTCTTGTCTAGCCTGTGCCTGGAGGTTTTTATTTTGGTCTAGTCTGTGCCTGGAGGACTTTATTCTGGTCCTGTCTGTGCCAGGAGATATTTTGTCTAGGCTAGTCTGTGCCTGTAGGTTTTTCGTCTCGTCTAGTCTGTGCCTGGAGGTCTTTATTGTGGTCTAGTCTGTGCCTGGAGGTTTTTATTCTGGTCTAGTCTGTGCCTGGAGGTTTTTAGTCTCATCTAGTCTGTGCCTGGAGGTTTTTAGTCTAGTCAAGTCAAGTCTGTGCCTGGAGGTTTTTATTCTTGTCTAGTTTTGCCTTGAGGTTTTTATTCTGGTCTAGTCTGTGCCTGGAGGTTTTTCGACTCATCTAGTCTGTGCCTGGAGGTCTTTATTCTGGTCCCGTCAATGCCAGGAGATATTTTGTCTAGGCTAGTCTGTGCCTGTAGGTTTTTATAAATGACTAGTCTGTGCCTGGAGGTTTTTATTCTGGTCTAGTCTGTGATTGGTTTTTTTTAGTCTCATCTAGTCTGTGCCTGGAGGTTTTTAGTCTAGTCAAGTCAAGTCTGTGCCTGGAGGGTTTTATTCTGGTCTAGTCTGTTCCTGGAGGTTTTACACACGTCTTGTCTGTGCCTGGAGGTTTTTATTCTGGTCTAGTCTGTGCCTGGAGGACTTTATTCTGGTCCTGTCTGTGCCAGGAGATATTTTGGCTAGGCTAGTCTGTGCCTGTAGGTTTTTCGTCTCATCTAGTCTGTGCCTGGAGGTTTTTAGTCTCATCTAGTCTGTGCCTGGAGGTTTTTAGTCTCCTCTAGTCAGTGCTTGGAGGTATTTAGTCTCGTCTAGTATAGTCTGTGCCTGGAGGTTTTTAGTGTAGTCTCGTCTTGTCTGTGAATGGAGGTTTTTATTCTTTCCTAGTCTCTGCCTGGAGGTTTTTTTTCTGGTCTACTCTGTGCCTGGAGGTTTTTAGTCTCATCTATTCTGTGCCTGGAGGTCTTTATTCTGGTCCCGTCTGTGCCAGGAGATATTTTGTCAAGGCTAGTCTGTGCCTGTAGGTTTTTATAAATGACTAGTCTGTGCCTGGAGGTTTTTATTCTTTTGTAGTCTGTGCCTGGATGTTTTTATTCTGGTCTAGTCTGTGCCTGGAGGTCTTTATTTTGGTCCAGTCTGTGCCGGGAGATGTTTTGTCTAGTCTAGTCTGTGCCTGTAGGTTTTTAGACACGTCTAGTCTGTGCCTGTAGGTTTTTATACATGACTAGTCTGTGCCTGGAGGTTTTTATTCTGGTCTAGTCTGTGCCTGGAGGTCTTTATTCTGGTCCAGTCTGTGCCAGGAGATGTTTTGTCTAGTCTAGTCTGTGCCTGTAGGTTTTTAGACACGTCTAGTCTGTCCCTGGAGGTTTTTAGTCTCATCTAGTCTGTGCTTGGAGGTTTTTAGTCTCGTCTAGTCTGTGCCTGGAGGTTTTTAGTCTCCTTGAGTTTGTCCCTGGTGGTTTTTACTCTCGTCTAGTCTGCGGCTGCAAGTTCCTAGTCTACTCTAGTCTAGTCTGTGCTTGGAGGATTTTTGTATAGTCTAGTCTAGACTGTGCCTGGAGGTTTTAAGTCTAGGCTAGCCTACACCGTGCCTGAAGGTGTTCATTCTAGTCTAGTCTGTGCCTGGAGGTTTTCAGTCTAGTCTAACCTAAGCCTGGAGGTTTTTATTCTGGTCTAGTCTGTGCCTGGAGGTTTTCAGTCTAGCCTACTCTGTGCCTGTGTGTTTTCAGTCTAGTCTTGCCTAGTCTATGCCGGGAGGTTTTAAGTCTAGTCTAGTCTAGTCTATTCCGTGCCTGAAGGTGTTCAGTCTAGTCTGGTCTGTGTCTCGATTTTGTAAGTCTAGTTTTGTCTAGCCTTTTCCTGGTGGTTTTAATTCCAGTCTAATGTGTGCCTGCTTGTTTTCATTCCAGTCTTGTTTGTTCCTGGATGTTTTAAGTCTGGTGTAGACTGTGCCTGGTGGGTTTTAGTCTAGTCTCGTCAGTGCCTGGAGACTTTTAGTCTATTCTAGTGTGTTTGTGGAGGTTTTTATCCTAAACTAGTCTGTGGCTGGAGGTTTCTATTCTAGTCTAGTCTATTCCTGGATGTTTTTAATGTATTCAAGTCTGTGCCTGGAGGATTTAAGTCTAGTCTAGTCTGTGCCTGTAGGTTTCTAGACACGTCTAGTCTGTGCCTGGAGGTTTTTAGTCTCGTCTAGTCTGTGCCTGGAGGTTTTTAGTCTCGTCTAGTCTGTGCCTGGAGGTTTTTAGTCTCATCTAGTCAGTGCCTGGATTTTTTTAGTCTCATCTAGTCTGTGCCTGGAGGTTTTTAGTATAGTCAAGTCAAGTCTGTGCCTGGAGGTTTTTATTCTGGTCTAGTCTGTGCCTGGAGGGTTTTATTCTGGTCTAGTCTGTTCCTGGAAGTCTTTATTCTGGTCTAGTCTGTGCCAGGAGATATTTTGTTTATGCTAGTCTGTGCCTGTACGTTTTTAGACACGTCTAGTCTGTGCAGGGAGGTTTTTATTCTGGTCTAGTCTGTGCCTGGAGGTATTTATTCTGGTCTAGTCTGAGCCTGGAGGATTTATTCTTTTCTAGTCTGTGCCTGGAGGTCTTTATTCTGTTCCAGTCTATGCCAGGAGATATTTTGTCTAGGCTAGTCTGTGCCTGGAGGTTTTTAGACATGTCTAGTCTGTGCCTGTAGGATTTTATACATGACTAGTCTGTGCCTGGAGGTTTTTATTCTGGTCTACTCTGTGCCTGGAGGTTTTTATTCTGGTCTAGTCTGTGCCTGGAGGGATTTATTCTTTTCTAGTCTGTGCCTGGATGTCTTTATTCTTGTCCAGTCTGTGCCAGGGGATATTTTGTCTAGGCTAGTCTGTGCCTGGATGTTTTTAGACATGTCTAGTTTGTGCCCAGATTTTTTTTAGTCTCATCTAATCTGTGCCTGGAGGTTTTTAGTCTAGTCAAGTCAAGTCTGTGCCTGGAGGTTTTTATTCTGGTCTAGTCTGTGCCTGGAGGTTTTTATTCTGGTCTAGTCTGTGCCTGGAGGGTTTTATTCTTTTCTAGTCTGTGCCTGGATGTCTTTATTCTTGTCCAGTCTGTGCCAGGGGATATTTTGTCTAGGCTAGCCTGTGCCTGTAGGTTTTTAGTCTTGTCTAGCCTGTGCCTGGAGGTTTTTATTTTGGTCTAGTCTGTGCCTGGAGGACTTTATTCTGGTCCTGTCTGTGCCAGGAGATATTTTGTCTAGGCTAGTCTGTGCCTGTAGGTTTTTCGTCTCGTCTAGTCTGTGCCTGGAGGTCTTTATTGTGGTCTAGTCTGTGCCTGGAGGTTTTTATTCTGGTCTAGTCTGTGCCTGGAGGTTTTTAGTCTCATCTAGTCTGTGCCTGGAGGTTTTTAGTCTAGTCAAGTCAAGTCTGTGCCTGGAGGTTTTTATTCTTGTCTAGTTTTGCCTTGAGGTTTTTATTCTGGTCTAGTCTGTGCCTGGAGGTTTTTCGACTCATCTAGTCTGTGCCTGGAGGTCTTTATTCTGGTCCCGTCAATGCCAGGAGATATTTTGTCTAGGCTAGTCTGTGCCTGTAGGTTTTTATAAATGACTAGTCTGTGCCTGGAGGTTTTTATTCTGGTCTAGTCTGTGATTGGTTTTTTTTAGTCTCATCTAGTCTGTGCCTGGAGGTTTTTAGTCTAGTCAAGTCAAGTCTGTGCCTGGAGGGTTTTATTCTGGTCTAGTCTGTTCCTGGAGGTTTTACACACGTCTTGTCTGTGCCTGGAGGTTTTTATTCTGGTCCTGTCTGTGCCAGGAGATATTTTGGCTAGGCTAGTCTGTGCCTGTAGGTTTTTCGTCTCATCTAGTCTGTGCCTGGAGGTTTTTAGTCTCATCTAGTCTGTGCCTGGAGGTTTTTAGTCTCCTCTAGTCAGTGCTTGGAGGTATTTAGTCTCGTCTAGTATAGTCTGTGCCTGGAGGTTTTTAGTGTAGTCTCGTCTTGTCTGTGAATGGAGGTTTTTATTCTTTCCTAGTCTCTGCCTGGAGGTTTTTTTTCTGGTCTACTCTGTGCCTGGAGGTTTTTAGTCTCATCTATTCTGTGCCTGGAGGTCTTTATTCTGGTCCCGTCTGTGCCAGGAGATATTTTGTCAAGGCTAGTCTGTGCCTGTAGGTTTTTATAAATGACTAGTCTGTGCCTGGAGGTTTTTATTCTTTTGTAGTCTGTGCCTGGATGTTTTTATTCTGGTCTAGTCTGTGCCTGGAGGTCTTTATTTTGGTCCAGTCTGTGCCGGGAGATGTTTTGTCTAGTCTAGTCTGTGCCTGTAGGTTTTTAGACACGTCTAGTCTGTGCCTGTAGGTTTTTATACATGACTAGTCTGTGCCTGGAGGTTTTTATTCTGGTCTAGTCTGTGCCTGGAGGTCTTTATTTTGGTCCAGTCTGTGCCAGGAGATGTTTTGTCTAGTCTAGTCTGTGCCTGTAGGTTTTTAGACACGTCTAGTCTGTCCCTGGAGGTTTTTAGTCTCATCTAGTCTGTGCTTGGAGGTTTTTAGTCTCGTCTAGTCTGTGCCTGGAGGTTTTTAGTCTCCTTGAGTTTGTCCCTGGTGGTTTTTACTCTCGTCTAGTCTGCGGCTGCAAGTTCCTAGTCTACTCTAGTCTAGTCTGTGCTTGGAGGATTTTTGTATAGTCTAGTCTAGACTGTGCCTGGAGGTTTTAAGTCTAGGCTAGCCTACACCGTGCCTGAAGGTGTTCATTCTAGTCTAGTCTGTGCCTGGAGGTTTTCAGTCTAGTCTAACCTAAGCCTGGAGGTTTTTATTCTGGTCTAGTCTGTGCCTGGAGGTTTTCAGTCTAGCCTACTCTGTGCCTGTGTGTTTTCAGTCTAGTCTTGCCTAGTCTATGCCGGGAGGTTTTAAGTCTAGTCTAGTCTATTCCGTGCCTGAAGGTGTTCAGTCTAGTCTGGTCTGTGTCTCGATTTTGTAAGTCTAGTTTTGTCTAGCCTTTTCCTGGTGGTTTTAATTCCAGTCTAATGTGTGCCTGCTTGTTTTCATTCCAGTCTTGTTTGTTCCTGGATGTTTTAAGTCTGGTGTAGACTGTGCCTGGTGGGTTTTAGTCTAGTCTCGTCAGTGCCTGGAGACTTTTAGTCTATTCTAGTGTGTTTGTGGAGGTTTTTATCCTAAACTAGTCTGTGGCTGGAGGTTTCTATTCTAGTCTAGTCTATTCCTGGATGTTTTTAATGTATTCAAGTCTGTGCCTGGAGGTTTTTAGTCTCGTCTAGTCTGTGCCTGGAGGTTTTTAGTCTCATCTAGTCAGTGCCTGGATTTTTTTAGTCTCATCTAGTCTGTGCCTGGAGGTTTTTAGTATAGTCAAGTCAAGTCTGTGCCTGGAGGTTTTTATTCTGGTCTAGTCTGTGCCTGGAGGGTTTTATTCTGGTCTAGTCTGTGCCTGGAAGTTTTTAGTCTCATCTAGTCTGTGCCTGGAGGTCTTTATTCTGGTCTAGTCTGTGCCAGGAGATATTTTGTTTAGGCTAGTCTGTGCCCGTAGGTTTTTAGACACGTCTAGTCTGTGCCTTGAGGTTTTTAGTCTCGTCTACTCTGTGCCTGGAGGTTTTTAGTCTCATCTAGTCTGTGCCTGGGGGGTTTCAGTCTCATCAAGTCTGTGCCTGGAGGGTTTTATTCTGGTCTAGTCTGTTCCTGGAGGTTTTAGACATGTCTTGTTTGTGCCTGGAGGTTTTTATTCTGGTCTAGTCTGTGCCTGGAGGATTTATTCTTTTCTAGTCTGTGCCTGGAGGTTTTTATTCTGGTCTAGTCTGTGCCTGGAGGTATTTTGTCTAGTCTAGTATAGTCTGTGCCTCGAGGTTTTTAGTCTAGTCTAGTCTAGTCTGGACCTAGAGGTTTTTATTCTGGTCTAGTCTGTGCCTGGAGGTTTTTATTCTGGTCTAGTCTTTGACTGAAGGATTTTATTCTGGTCTAGTCTGTGCCTGGAAGTTTTTATTCTGGTCTTGTCTGAGCCTGGAGGATTTATTCTGGTCTAGTCTGTGCCTGGAGGTCTTTATTCTGGTCTAGTCTGTGCCTGGAGGTTTTTATTCTGGTCTAGTCTGTGCCTGGAGGTTTTTATTCTGGTCTTGTCTGTGCCTGGAGGTTTTTATTCTGGTCTTGTCTGTGCTTGGAGGTTTTTATTCTGGTCTACTCTGTGCCTGGAGGTCTTTATTCTGGTCCAGTCTGTGCCAGGAGATACTTTGTCTAGGCTAGTCTGTGCCTGGAGGTTTTTAGTCTCATCTAGTCTGTGCCTGGAGGTTTTTAGTCTCATCTAGTCTGTGCCTGGAGGTTTTTAGTCTAGTCAAGTTAAGTATGTGCCTGGAGGTTTTTATTCTGGTCTAGTTTTTGCCTGGAGGTTTTTATTCTGGTCTAGTCTGTGCCTGGAGTTTTTTCGACTCATCTAGTCTGTGCCTGGAGGTCTTTATTCTGGTCCCGTCAATGCCAGGAGATATTTTGTCTAGGCTAGTCTGTGCCTGCAGGTTTTTAGTCTCATCTAGTCTGTGCCTGGAGGTTTTTAGTCTAGTCAAGTCAAGTCTGTGCCTGGAGGTTTTTATTCTTTTGTAGTCTGTGCCTGGAGGTTTTTATTCTGGTCTAGTCTGTGCCTGGAGGTCTTTATTTTGGTCCAGTCTGTGCCAGGAGATGTTTTGTCTAGTCTAGTCTGTGCCTGTAGGTTTTTAGACACGTCTAGTCTGTGCCTGTAGGTTTTTATACATGACTAGTCTGTGCCTGGAGGTTTTTATTCTGGTCTAGTCTGTGCCTGGAGGTTTTTATTCTTTTGTAGTCTGTGCCTGGAGGTTTTTATTCTGGTCTAGTCTGTGCCTGGAGGTCTTTATTTTGGTCCAGTCTGTGCCAGGAGATGTTTTGTCTAGTCTAGTCTGTGCCTGTAGGTTTTTAGACACGTCTAGTCTGTCCCTGGAGGTTTTTAGTCTCATCTAGTCTGTGCTTGGAGGTTTTTAGTCTCGTCTAGTCTGTGCCTGGAGGTTTTTAGTCTCCTTGAGTTTGTCCCTGGTGGTTTTTACTCTCGTCTAGTCTGCGGCTGCAAGTTCCTAGTCTACTCTAGTCTAGTCTGTGCTTGGAGGATTTTTGTATAGTCTAGTCTAGACTGTGCCTGGAGGTTTTAAGTCTAGGCTCGCCTACACCGTGCCTGAAGGTGTTCATTCTAGTCTAGTCTGTGCCTGGAGGTTTTCAGTCTAGTCTAACCTAAGCCTGGAGGTTTTTATTCTGGTCTAGTCTGTGCCTGGAGGTTTTCAGTCTAGCCTACTCTGTGCCTGTGTGTTTTCAGTCTAGTCTTGCCTAGTCTATGCCGGGAGGTTTTAAGTCTAGTCTAGTCTAGTCTATTCCGTGCCTGAAGGTGTTCAGTCTAGTCTGGTCTGTGTCTCGATTTTGTAAGTCTAGTTTTGTCTAGCCTTTTCCTGGTGGTTTTAATTCCAGTCTAATGTGTGCCTGCTTGTTTTCATTCCAGTCTTGTTTGTTCCTGGATGTTTTAAGTCTGGTGTAGACTGTGCCTGGTGGGTTTTAGTCTAGTCTCGTCAGTGCCTGGAGACTTTTAGTCTATTCTAGTGTGTTTGTGGAGGTTTTTATCCTAAATTAGTCTGTGGCTGGAGGTTTCTATTCTAGTCTAGTCTATTCCTGGATGTTTTTAATGTATTCAAGTCTGTGCCTGGAGGATTTAAGTCTAGTCTAGTCTGTGCCTGTAGGTTTCTAGACACGTCTAGTCTGTGCCTGGAGGTTTTTAGTCTCGTCTAGTCTGTGCCTGGAGGTTTTTAGTCTCGTCTAGTCTGTGCCTGGAGGTTTTTAGTCTCATCTAGTCAGTGCCTGGATTTTTTTAGTCTCATCTAGTCTGTGCCTGGAGGTTTTTAGTATAGTCAAGTCAAGTCTGTGCCTGGAGGTTTTTATTCTGGTCTAGTCTGTGCCTGGAGGGTTTTATTCTGGTCTAGTCTGTGCCTGGAAGTTTTTAGTCTCATCTAGTCTGTGCCTGGAGGTCTTTATTCTGGTCTAGTCTGTGCCAGGAGATATTTTGTTTAGGCTAGTCTGTGCCCGTAGGTTTTTAGACACGTCTAGTCTGTGCCTTGAGGTTTTTAGTCTCGTCTACTCTGTGCCTGGAGGTCTTTTTAGTCTCATCTAGTCTGTGCCTGGGGGATTTCAGTCTCATCAAGTCTGTGCCTGGAGGGTTTTATTCTGGTCTAGTCTGTGCCTGGAGGTCTTTATTCTTTTCCTGTCTGTGCCAGGAGATATTTTGTCTAGGCTAGTCTGTGCCTGTAGGTTTTTAGATGCGTCTAGTCTGTGCCTGGAGGTTTTCAGTCTAGTCTAACCTAAGCCTGGAGGTTTTTATTCTGGTCTAGTCTGTGCCTGGAGGTTTTCAGTCTAGCCTACTCTGTGCCTGTGTGTTTTCAGTCTAGTCTTGCCTAGTCTATGCCGGGAGGTTTTAAGTCTAGTCTTGTCTATTCCGTGCCTGAAGGTGTTCAGTCTAGTCTGGTCTGTGTCTCGATTTTGTAAGTCTAGTTTTGTCTAGCCTTTTCCTGGTGGTTTTAATTCCAGTCTAGTGTGTGCCTGCTTGTTTTCATTCCAGTCTTGTTTGTGCCTGGATGTTTTAAGTCTGGTGTAGATTGTGCCTGGTGGGTTTTAGTCTAGTCTCGTCAGTGCCTGGAGATTTTTAGTCTATTCTAGTGTGTTTGTGGAGGTTTTTATCCTAAACTAGTCTGTGGCTGGAGGTTTCTATTCTAGTCTAGTCTATTCCTGGATGTTTTTAATGTATTCAAGTCTGTGCCTGGAGGTTTTTAGTCTCGTCTAGTCTGTGCCTGGAGGTTTTTAGTCTCATCTAGTCAGTGCCTGGATTTTTTTAGTCTCATCTAGTCTGTGCCTGGAGGTTTTTAGTATAGTCAAGTCAAGTCTGTGCCTGGAGGTTTTTATTCTGGTCTAGTCTGTGCCTGGAGGGTTTTATTCTGGTCTAGTCTGTGCCTGGAAGTTTTTAGTCTCATCTAGTCTGTGCCTGGAGGTCTTTATTCTGGTCTAGTCTGTGCCAGGAGATATTTTGTTTAGGCTAGTCTGTGCCCGTAGGTTTTTAGACACGTCTAGTCTGTGCCTTGAGGTTTTTAGTCTCGTCTACTCTGTGCCTGGAGGTTTTTAGTCTCATCTAGTCTGTGCCTGGGGGGTTTCAGTCTCATCAAGTCTGTGCCTGGAGGATTTTATTCTGGTCTAGTCTGTTCCTGGAGGTTTTAGACATGTCTTGTTTGTGCCTGGAGGTTTTTATTCTGGTCTAGTCTGTGCCTGGAGGATTTATTCTTTTCTAGTCTGTGCCTGGAGGTTTTTATTCTGGTCTAGTCTGTGCCTGGAGGTATTTTGTCTAGTCTAGTATAGTCTGTGCCTCGAGGTTTTTAGTCTAGTCTAGTCTAGTCTGGACCTAGAGGTTTTTATTCTGGTCTAGTCTGTGCCTGGAGGTTTTTATTCTGGTCTAGTCTTTGACTGAAGGATTTTATTCTGGTCTAGTCTGTGCCTGGAAGTTTTTATTCTGGTCTTGTCTGAGCCTGGAGGATTTATTCTGGTCTAGTCTGTGCCTGGAGGTCTTTATTCTGGTCTAGTCTGTGCCTGGAGGTTTTTATTCTGGTCTAGTCTGTGCCTGGAGGTTTTTATTCTGGTCTAGTCTGTGCCTGGAGGTTTTTATTCTGGTCTAGTCTGTGCTTGGAGGTTTTTATTCTGGTCTACTCTGTGCCTGGAGGTCTTTATTCTGGTCCAGTCTGTGCCAGGAGATACTTTGTCTAGGCTAGTCTGTGCCTGGAGGTTTTTAGTCTCATCTAGTCTGTGCCTGGAGGTTTTTAGTCTCATCTAGTCTGTGCCTGGAGGTTTTTAGTCTAGTCAAGTTAAGTCTGTGCCTGGAGGTTTTTATTCTGGTCTAGTTTGTGCCTGGAGGTTTTTATTCTGGTCTAGTCTGTGCCTGGAGTTTTTTCGACTCATCTAGTCTGTGCCTGGAGGTCTTTATTCTGGTCCCGTCAATGCCAGGAGATATTTTGTCTAGGCTAGTCTGTGCCTGGAGGTTTTTAGTCTCATCTAGTCTGTGCCTGGAGGTTTTTAGTCTGGTCAAGTCAAGTCTGTGCCTGGAGGTTTTTATTCTGGTCTAGTCTGTGCCTGGAGGTCTTTATTTTGGTCCAGTCTGTGCCAGGAGATGTTTTGTCTTGTCTAGTCTGTGCTTGTAGGTTTTTAGACACGTCTAGTCTGTCCCTGGAGGTTTTTAGTCTCATCTAGTCTGTGCTTGGAGGTTTTTAGTCTCGTCTAGTCTGTGCCTGGAGGTTTTTAGTCTCCTTGAGTTTGTCCCTGGTGGTTTTTACTCTCGTCTAGTCTGCGGCTGCAAGTTCCTAGTCTACTCTAGTCTAGTCTGTGCTTGGAGGATTTTTGTATAGTCTAGTCTAGACTGTGCCTGGAGGTTTTAAGTCTAGGCTAGCCTACACCGTGCCTGAAGGTGTTCATTCTAGTCTAGTCTGTGCCTGGAGGTTTTCAGTCTAGTCTAACCTAAGCCTGGAGGTTTTTATTCTGGTCTAGTCTGTGCCTGGAGGTTTTCAGTCTAGCCTACTCTGTGCCTGTGTGTTTTCAGTCTAGTCTTGCCTAGTCTATGCCGGGAGGTTTTAAGTCTAGTCTAGTCTAGTCTATTCCGTGCCTGAAGGTGTTCAGTCTAGTCTGGTCTGTGTCTCGATTTTGTAAGTCTAGTTTTGTCTAGCCTTTTCCTGGTGGTTTTAATTCCAGTCTAATGTGTGCCTGCTTGTTTTCATTCCAGTCTTGTTTGTTCCTGGATGTTTTAAGTCTGGTGTAGACTGTGCCTGGTGGGTTTTAGTCTAGTCTCGTCAGTGCCTGCAGACTTTTAGTCTATTCTAGTGTGTTTGTGGAGGTTTTTATCCTAAACTAGTCTGTGGCTGGAGGTTTCTATTCTAGTCTAGTCTATTCCTGGATGTTTTTAATGTATTCAAGTCTGTGCCTGGAGGATTTAAGTCTAGTCTAGTCTGTGCCTGTAGGTTTCTAGACACGTCTAGTCTGTGCCTGGAGGTTTTTAGTCTCGTCTAGTCTGTGCCTGGAGGTTTTTAGTCTCATCTAGTCAGTGCCTGGATTTTTTAGTCTCATCTAGTCTGTGCCTGGAGGTTTTTAGTATAGTCAAGTCAAGTCTGTGCCTGGAGGTTTTTATTCTGGTCTAGTCTGTGCCTGGAAGTCTTTATTCTGGTCTAGTCTGTGCCTGGAGGTCTTTATTCTGGTCCTGTCTGTGCCAGGAGATATTTTGTCTAGGCTAGTCTGTGCCTGTAGGTTTTTAGTCTCGTCTAGTCAGTGCCGGGAGGTTTTTATTCTGGTCTAGTCTGTGCCTGGAGGTTTTTATTCTGGTCTTGTCTGTGCCTGGAGTTTTTTAGTCTCGTCTCGTCTGTGCCTGGAGGTTTTTATTCTGGTCTAGTCTGTGCCTGGAGGTCTTTATTCTGGTCTAGTCTGAGCCTGGAGGATTTATTCTTTTCTAGTCTATGCCTGGAGGTCTTTATTCTGTTCTAGTCTGAGCCTGGAGGATTTATTCTTTTCTAGTCTGTGCCTGGAGGTCTTTATTCTGTTCCAGTCTATGCCAGGAGATATTTTGTCTAGGCTAGTCTGTGCCTGTAGGTTTTTAGACATGTCTAGTCTGTGCCTGTAGGATTTTATACATGACTAGTCTGTGCCTGGAGGTTTTTAGTCTAGTCTACTCCGTAGCCTGGAGGTTTTTATTCTGGTCTAGTCTGTGCCTGGAGGTTTTCAGTCTAGCCTACTCTGTGCCTGTGTGTTTTCAGTCTAGTCTTGCCTAGTCTATGCCGGGAGGTTTTAAGTCTAGTCTAGTCTAGTCTATTCCGTGCCTGAAGGTGTTCAGTCTAGTCTGGTCTGTGTCTCGATTTTGTAAGTCTAGTTTTGTCTAGCCTTTTCCTGGTGGTTTTAATTCCAGTCTAGTGTGTGCCTGCTTGTTTTCATTCCAGTCTTGTTTGTGCCTGGATGTTTTAAGTCTGGTGTAGATTGTGCCTGGTGGGTTTTAGTCTAGTCTCGTCAGTGCCTGGAGACTTTTAGTCTATTCTAGTGTGTTTGTGGAGGTTTTTATCCTAAACTAGTCTGTGGCTGGAGGTTTCTATTCTAGTCTAGTCTATTCCTGGATGTTTTTAATGTATTCAAGTCTGTGCCTGGAGGATTTAAGTCTAGTCTAGTCTGTGCCTGTAGGTTTCTAGACACGTCTAGTCTGTGCCTGTAGGTTTTTAGTCTCGTCTAGTCTGTGCCTGGAGGTTTTTAGTCTCATCTAGTCAGTGCCTGGATTTTTTTAGTCTCATCTAGTCTGTGCCTGGAGGTTTTTAGTATAGTCAAGTCAAGTCTGTGCCTGGAGGTTTTTATTCTGGTCTAGTCTGTGCCTGGAGGTTTTATTCTTGTCTAGTCTGTGCCTGGAGGTTTTTAGTCTCATCTAGTCTGGGCCTGGAGGTCTTTATTCTGGTCTAGTCTGTGCCAGGAGATATTTTGTTTAGGCTAGACTGTGCCTGTAGGTTTTTAGACACGTCTAGTCTGTGCCTTGAGGTTTTTAGTCTCGTCTACTCTGTGCCTGTAGGTTTTTCGTCTCGTCTAGTCTGTGCCTGGAGGTTTTTAGTCTCCTCTAGTCAGTGCTTGGAGGTTTTTAGTCTCGTCTAGTCTGTGCCTGGAGGTTTTTAGTCAAGTCAAGTCTGTGCCTGGAGGTTTTTATTCTGGTCTAGTCTGTGCCTGGAGGTTTTATTCTTTTCTAGTCTGTGCCTGGAGGTTTTTATTCTGGTCTAGTCTGTGACTGGTTTTTTTTAGTCTCATCTAGTCTGTGCCTGGAGGTTTTTAGTCTAGTCAAGTCAAGTCTGTGCCTGGAGGGTTTTATTCTGGTCTAGTCTGTTCCTGGAGGTTTTACACACGTCTTGTCTGTGCCTGGAGGTTTTTATTCTGGTCTAGTCTGT
This sequence comes from Myiopsitta monachus, assembly GCA_017639245.1. NCBI lineage: Eukaryota > Metazoa > Chordata > Aves > Psittaciformes > Psittacidae > Myiopsitta > Myiopsitta monachus. The sequence goes on along the minus strand of JAESHU010000087.1, from coordinate 162,688 downwards.
GCCTGGAGGACTTTATTCTGGTCCTGTCTGTGCCAGGCGATATTTTGTCTAGGCTAGTCTGTGCCTGTAGGTTTTTCGTCTCATCTAGTCTGTGCCTGGAGGCTTTTAGTCTCATCTAGTCTGTGCCTGGAAGTTTTTAGTCTCCTCTAGTCAGTGCTTGGAGGTTTTTAGTCTCGTCTAGTCTGTGCCTGGAGGTATTTAGTCTAGTCTAGTATAGTCTGTGCCTGGAGGTTTTTTGTGTAGACTCGTCTTGTCTGTGAATGGAGGTTTTTATTCTGGTCTAGTCTGTGCCTGGAGGTTTTTATTCTGGTCTACTCTGTGCTTGGAGGTTTTTAGTCTCATCTAGTCTGTGCCTGGATGTCTTTATTCTGGTCCAGTCTGTGCCAGGAGCTATTTTGTCTAGGCTAGTCTGTGCCGGTAGGTTTCTAGACATGTCTAGTCTGTTCCTGGAGGTTTTAGACATGTCTTGTTTGTGCCTGGAGGTTTTTATTCTGGTCTAGTCTGTGCCTGGAGGTCTTTATTCTGGTCCTGTCTGTGCCAGGAGATATTTTGTCTAGGCTAGTCTGTGCCTGTAGGTTTTTAGTCTCGTCTAGTCAGTGCTTGGAGGTTTTTAGTCTCATCAAGTCAGTGCCTGGCGGTATTTAGTCTCATCTAGTCTGTGCCTGGAGGTATTAAGTCTAATCAAGTCAAGTCTGTGCCTGGAGGTTTTTATTCCGGTCTAGTCTGTGCCAGGAGATATTTTTATTCTGGTCTAGTCTGTGCCTGGAAGTCTTTATTCTGGTCCAGTCTGTGCCAGGAGATATTTTGTCTAGGCTAGTCTGTGCCTGTAGGTTTTTAGACACGTCTAGTCTGTGCCGGGAGGTTTTTATTCTGGTCTAGTCTGTGCCTGGAGGTTTTTATTCTGGTCTTGCCTGTGCCTGGAGTTTTTTAGTCTCGTCTAGTCTGTGCCTGGAGGTTTTTATTCTGGTCTAGTCTGTGCCTGGAGGTCTTTATTCTGGTCTAGTCTGAGCCTGGAGGATTTATTCTTTTCTAGTCTATGCCTGGAGGTCTTTATTCTGGTCTAGTCTGAGCCTGGAGGATTTATTCTTTTCTAGTCTGTGCCTGGAGGTCTTTATTCTGTTCCAGTCTATGCCAGGAGATATTTTGTCTAGGCTAGTCTGTGCCTGTAGGTTTTTAGACATGTCTAGTCTGTGCCTGTAGGATTTTATACATGACTAGTCTGTGCCTGGAGGTTTTTATTCTGGTCTAGTCTGTGCCTGGAGGTTTTTATTCTGGTCTAGTCTGTGCCTGGAGGTTTTCAGTCTAGCCTACTCTGTGCCTGTGTGTTTTCAGTCTAGTCTTGCCTAGTCTATGCCGGGAGGTTTTAAGTCTAGTCTAGTCTAGTCTATTCCGTGCCTGAAGGTGTTCAGTCTAGTCTGGTCTGTGTCTCGATTTTGTAAGTCTAGTTTTGTCTAGCCTTTTCCTGGTGGTTTTAATTCCAGTCTAGTGTGTGCCTGCTTGTTTTCATTCCAGTCTTGTTTGTGCCTGGATGTTTTAAGTCTGGTGTAGATTGTGCCTGGTGGGTTTTAGTCTAGTCTCGTCAGTGCCTGGAGATTTTTAGTCTATTCTAGAGTGTTTGTGGAGGTTTTTATCCTAAACTAGTCTGTGGCTGGAGGTTTCTATTCTAGTCTAGTCTATTCCTGGATGTTTTTAATGTATTCAAGTCTGTGCCTGGAGGATTTAAGTCTAGTCTAGTCTGTGCCTGTAGGTTTCTAGACACGTCTAGTCTGTGCCTGGAGGTTTTTAGTCTCGTCTAGTCTGTGCCTGGAGGTTTTTAGTCTCATCTAGTCAGTGCCTGGATTTTTTTAGTCTCATCTAGTCTGTGCCTGGAGGTTTTTAGTATAGTCAAGTCAAGTCTGTGCCTGGAGGTTTTTATTCTGGTCTAGTCT